>JAVHNN010000295.1:142500-155000 GCA_031439585.1 Pterocarpus macrocarpus
AAAATATTGAAAAGGGAAAATACTTCGAAGATTAACCTGTTCCCATGCAATAGTCAGAAATTCTTGACGGTATCGCGCTGGAACAATCTGTTCCTCCCGAATACCTCGATTCAGTGCCAAAGAATTTCCTGTAGTTACCATATAGTATTCATCTCTACTTGGTGATAAAAAAAGCATCCGTATTCTTTTTGATCTCTCAGAAATCTCATAAAATGGACTTTCTATAGACCCCCAATGACCAATCCTCGCATGAATTGCTAGGGATCCAATAAGTCCAACATTGATTCCTTCAGACGTGTCAATTGGACAAATGCGTCCATAGTGACTAGGATGGATATCTCGTATCCGAAAACTAGTAGTTCGCCCGGTCAATCCTCCGGGGCCCAAATAACTCAATTTTCTCCCATGAACTATTTGGGTCAATGGATTAGTTCGATCCAGAACTTGAGATAATGGATGTAATCCAAAAAAAGATTCAAAAGTGGTTGTTGGTGGAGTTGAAGTCACCAAATTCTGAGGAGTCGGTATCAATTTAAGTCTAATTGCTCCACATATAGTTCCTCTAACCATATTTTCTAAACGAACCAGAGCCAATCCGAATTGATCTTGTAAGAGATCTGCTACGGAACGAATACGTTTATTTTTCAAATGATTCATATCGTCAAGTGTACCCATTCCAAATTTCATTCCAATCAAATGATCCGCAGCTGCCAATATATCTCGCGGTAACAAAAATGTATTGTTTTGAGGTATATCAAGATTCAGCCTTCGGTTCATATTTCGTCGACCAATCCTTCCTAATTCACATCTTTGTTGAAAAAATTTTTTGTAATTCTATGCACAAAGATTCAGAAAATACTGGATCTCCGCCTACACAAGCAAATTGTTGATAAAACTCCAAAATAGCATTCTCTTTTGACCCAATTTTTTTTTTCTCCTTATCATTCAGGAAAGACAAGAAAATTTCAGGATAGCAAACATTCTCTAGAATTTCGCTTAAATTCGAACCCATAGCTGATAATAGAACTAGAATAGATATTTTCTGTTTCCTACTCACACGAGCCCATATCCTTGCTTTTCTATCAATCTCTAATTCTAATCTTCCCCCCCAATCCGATATTATGGTGCCAGTATAGACCAAAATTCCGTTATGGTCCAATTCTGACCGGTAATAGATACCAGGGCTTTGCAATATTTGATTGATTACAATTCTATATATTCCATTTGCTATAGAAGTTCCCAGAGAGTTCATTAGAGGAATGTTTCCAATAAAAATTGTTTGTTCTTGGATATCCTTACTGCTTTTCCAAATTAATCCTGCGGATACATATAATTCAGAGGAATAAGTAAGTGATTCATATACAGCATCTTTTTCTTTTATCAAGGGTTCTACCAATTGGTATGTTTCCGCAAATAATTGAAATTCAATTTCTTGATCCGGATCTTCAATTTTTGGAAACTTATAAAGTTCTTCTCTTAAGCCCCGATCAATGAACCTACAAAACCCTTCAAATTGTACCTGATTCAACTCGGGTATTGTAGACATTCCCGCATTTTCACCCCCAATCATTTTATTTTCAATTTCCCCTTTCTATTTTATGGAAAATATCCCATGATTTGCTGTCTCATTCTTCATCGAATCACATGAATAGATTTAACAAAAATGGAATTTCTGTTCTTTTTACTGAATCACATGAAATTTTTTTTAACTAACTCCGTATATGAAATACCTGTTATGAAAAGAGGAAAAAAAAAAAAATAAAATGAATCGAATTTTATACTCAAATTGAAATATACAACAAAACAAACAGATAGAATCTAAATTCTAAATGGAAAGGAATTCAAAAAATCCACCTAGACTTCTGGTTTTTTTAAGAATATCAAAACAAAAAAATGGATTCCATTTCTAACATTATTATGTTATGATATTACATATTTAAATTCGATTGGATACCAGAAAAAAAAATCAACTCGGGATTTTCTCTGCTCGATAAATACCCAATCTAATAATCAGAAACAATATAGAATTGATTTTTTTAGCACTTAACCCCTTTTCAAAATTGTTAAAAAAAAGAATTAGAATTCGCAGAGACGAGAGATTTTTTTTTACCCCCCCTTTTTTTTAATTTGAGAATACGATTGGAGTGCGTAATAAAGCTTGTATTTATTAAACATGCACAAATCTAACTCTCGCTATAGCTATCTATATATATGTCTCTTACTTTATGGCGGTCCTATTCGTTCGGGACAGAGCATGTTGTGGTAATTTTAGATTTTCTATTCAATTTATTTAATGAAAATGAATTGTTAAAAAAAAATGGGAGCACGAGAATTTTATTATAAATTCTCTAGAGTATACCTATTCCATACGGAATATGGATAAGATACCCGATTAGATATTATCTGTGTAACAATTAATATTTATGTTCTGGGGTTTACATATACTGACAGTTGCTGTTATAATTGAAATGTAGAAGGATTTTTTTTTAATCAATAAAAAGAGCAATATTGATTAATTATGTATCAAATTGGATTTTCTTATCTCATAAAGACAAAACACCATATTCTCGATTCAAATTCAAGAATCGTTCAGGAATTTATAGTTAACGGTTCCATTTTGTCCTTCCATTTTTGCGTTTGTCGCTGAAGGTGCACGTGTTTGTTTTTTCAATAAAAACAAGGGGGGGTATTCTCAGATATTTTTTTTTTTTTTATGGTTTTGGCGGCATGGCCGAGCGGTAAGGCGGGGGACTGCAAATCCTTTTCCCCAGTTCAAATCCGGGTGTCGCCTCTGATCGACAAGAGAATTGAACTAGTTTATTCCGTTTTGTTGATAGAAAACTAGCATACTTTTTTACAGTAGAAGCAAAGGGAGAGTATAAAAGAACTCTTGAGACTTCTTTGATTCTAAATTCTAAGCATGGGGGGGGGGGGGTTGCTCCCTAAAATGCTGTAAATCTTTGCGTCACGGACTCAAGGAAAGATTATAGTAGTGAAAAGGAATCGATAAATCTTGAGATGATAGTCCCTTTATTCCATTACTACTGTAGTGTCCGTCTACTGACCGGGTCTTGAATTAGATTGAATAGGGATAGGTCGGACAGAGAATCTAATTCCATTTTTAGTTGGGGAAGGGGCAGAAGAAACCTTGCATACAGACTCATGAAAGTCTATGAGCGTTCCGGCAGTTATTCAATATTAGTTAGATTGAATAGCTAATTGGCTTTCTTTTTTTTTTTTAATAGTTCTTATTTTAATATAATATTTTTTTTTAATAAAAAAGATTGAATTAATAAATCTTATTAAATATTTTTTATTCTATTAGAATTCTAATAGAATATAAAAGATTAAAAAATATTAAAAAAAAGAAAAGATTTCTTTTCGGTAACCTCTAGTCAAAGAAATAGTTTATTTAATAGGCTTTCTTCTGATTTGATTGTTTTAGAGAATGAATCGGGAGACAGTAAGGATTACTCAAATGGAAATAAGAGTATGCAAAGTAATCTGTCTTGATTCTATATATATATTCTACCTTTTAATAAAATGAGAGGAAACAAAAGTAACACATATGTCTTTGTATTCCTACCTGTTAGTAACCAAAATTTCCTTAATACTTCCAAGGAAGTTTCCGGATATTTTGTTTATCCGTAATGTTTTCCGATTCTACTAGAAATCAGATCAAAACTTGTTAGACGTTCTTTCTAATTGGATTTATTGGATTGTTTCGTGTTAATAGTGTTAGGCCAGAATAGAATCCCTTTTTGACTCTGTACCATCGATTCCACTATTATTATGGTTTATAGTATTATTAGTGATTAATACAATACAAAAACAAAATCAAGAAAATAAAACCAGAAGAATTAGTGAACAACACTGAAATAATTCCTTCATATTGATATTGTTGATAGAGATAGGAGAAAAAATCGACATGGATATAGTAAGTCTTGCTTGGGCTGCTTTAATGTTAGTTTTTACATTTTCCCCTTCTCTCGTAGTATGGGGAAGAAGTGGACTTTAAAGGTCCTACTAATTGAGTTAAGGGATCAAACTGTATCAATTGTTTTATAGCTGGGTTCTGAAATTTATTATACTATTGAATTTAAGTATTTGTATTTAATTAATACCAATTAATTGAATTCAATTATATCTGCATTTCGGAAGTCTGTCTATTGTATTCGAGTGGTGTAATGTATTCTATGCATAATATAGAAATACAAAAAACTCTTTCAATCAAACAAATATTTGAATTATTCCCATGTTCGTGTCAAGGGGATAAAAAAAAATAGGAAATGGATTCCTATTCCAACCGAATTCTTCTTAAGATTTCTATTTAGATGAACTGGCTCTTACCAAAGTTATATATCGAAAATGAGGAACCACGGAAACCCCCTCTAACACTCCTTTTCTTTTTTCAAAAAAGAGAGAACTATATATATAGTTTTGTTATTGGTTATTAAGCGGATACACAAGTTCGATAGGAAACAAAATCGACATAGGAGTTGTCTAACGAGATACTACACATAATAAGATGTTGGCGTTGCCTTAGGCGAATACCATATTACGTATTTACCTTACCACTTGCTTGTTTTCTTTTTTATTTGTATTTTTGTTTTTGGTTCGAAATTGGATTTATGCTTTCTTTATTGAACTCATTTGCAATCATGGTTCAAATGTTAAAAAAAAATGGGTTGGGTTTTACCACCAATCTTTTCGAAATACGGAAAAAGCTTCTCATCGAAACCCCGGACCATCTGTTAACTATTTAATAACAACTATTTAATCAATTACTTCTTGGAAATGCTAAAAAGATTACTTGATTTTTTTATATGATACCGGGATTGGTATTGAAAAGAATCATAAATCCATAAATTGGAATAGGAAGAATAAGAGTTGCTTTTGGATTATTACAGATTGATTGGAACCAATACAAATCAAATACATGAACCAAAGAAGAAAATTGGGATACTATGCTATGTACATTACATATAATGTAATTGAGATTCTATAATATATAAATAAGAAGATATATATGAATATGAAGATACATATTGTGGATTGATCCATATTATTTTATAGAGTAAAACTATTTACACTACAATAATAGATGGATAATATGGTAGAAAGAAATCAAATCGATTTCTTTCTACCATACTATCCGGATTTCATAGGATTCTGTTGATTCTAGTCCGATTATTTCATTTAAACCTTAAGACCAAAAATGGAATCTTTTTTTTTTTTTTCATTGCATTGACATGAATTAAGAAATCATGTT
Organism: Pterocarpus macrocarpus; assembly: GCA_031439585.1. Lineage (NCBI taxonomy): Eukaryota > Viridiplantae > Streptophyta > Magnoliopsida > Fabales > Fabaceae > Pterocarpus > Pterocarpus macrocarpus. The sequence goes on from JAVHNN010000295.1 coordinate 147,773, forward strand.
TGTTTAAGTAAAATTAGTCACTTTGACTTACCGTTTTTACGTAAATTATAAGTAAAAAGGCAGTAGGAACTAGAATGAACAGTGCAGTAGCAATAAATGCGAGAATATTTACTTCCATAATCTCTATGCTTTATTTCTCTTTAATTTCCAATAAATAACTCGGGATTTAATCCCATAGAGATGATAAATCTTTCGTCGGTAAATTCAATGGTATAAATTACATCTCGATGATATCAAATGGGGATCAATATCATGAATAACAATATCTGAGCTATCAAATCGATTCATCGTCGAGAATTGAATAGTATAACATAGGAAGATCTTTTATCCATACCAAATTCCAAAAATGTTGTTTCCGATGCAATCAAAAATTCCGTTTCTTTTTTTTTTTTACTTTAACTTTAAGATAAAGGTTCCGACGAAGAAAGAAAAAAAAGAAGGATCACTGTTAGGAATGAGATTTTGTTTGTTATTTTTATTGTTATTTTGATTCCCTTTCACACACGAAATGAATTGATGTCTTTTTTTTGGATTTGTATCCATCGGGACTGACGGGGCTCGAACCCGCAGCTTCCGCCTTGACAGGGCGGTGCTCTGACCAATTGAACTACAATCCCAGGGAAAAGGGCGTACAGCATAGATATTCTTATGATTTCATTCAAACCCTTTCTTTTTCGATTTTAGATTAGAGAATCGTTTTGCTATAACTGACAGAGGCGGGACTTATATATATTATTGATATATATCAATACGCACTTTATTTAGAGAGATCGACACGGATTACTCGTAATCCGTTCGTTATTGCCAAATCAATTCAAAAATGAATCAATCATCAATAAAAAACAAAGACTCTTTTTTATTTACTTTAATCTTTTACTTTAATCCTTTCCTTATACTTTATACTTAGAGATCCTGATATGAATCTAGATCATTATCAAGATTCGAACTTCCGAAATATATTTATATATTATATATATATATATATTATATATATTTATATATGTAATGTAATATATGTAATGTAATATGGTACGGAAAAAAAGAGCGCTAGATATTTATCATATTTTATTTTCTTCCTTCCGTATCCGAGCACATCGGCCATTTCCGGAGAACAACAAATGGGTTATTTCATTTCATGGTGGATCGGCAAATTATTGGGCCGAGCTGGATTTGAACCAGCGTAGACATATTGCCAACGAATTTACAGTCCGTCCCCATTAACCGCTCGGGCATCGACCCAGGAAGAATCAATTTAAGTCTTTTTTTATAATCCATGATCAACTTCCTTTCGTAGTACCCTACCCCCAGGGGAAGTCGAATCCCCGTTGCCTCCTTGAAAGAGAGATGTCCTGGACCACTAGACGATGGGGGCCTACTTTCCCGACCGCCGTTATACTATGAACATAGTATAAACAGTTTTTTTTTTAATTGTCAATAGATTGGAATGATATGATTCGATCAGAAGGATCTTTCCATTTTTCATAATATAATTCCATACCATAGAATTTGGGGGTTCATCATTACGATTTCGAAATTGTTCATTCCAATCGCCAATCTATAATTCCAAAAAAGAAAAATAGGATGAGTAATGCGAAAGAAGGATAGGATCCTTTCAGGGAATGATTGGTTTGCTGGAAAAGGCGGGGGGTTAAAACTGAATTTCTTTCACTTTTATTCATTGTTAAGATTCGGTAGGTATATCTCTATTTCATCCTAAGCCGGAAGAAACCGATAATCAATCTGAAAATCGGGTAGAAGGATAGGGATAAACAAGTTATTGAAAATTTTTGTATTTTCAATAAGAATTGGTTGAAGGACAGGAAAATAGAAATCCATTTTTCAATGATTCGATAAAAATTTTGAATTGGTGGGTACATGTATCAATACTCAATACAATGAATTTCGTTATGATGAGGATGACTTCAATTCGAATCCGAATCGGTTTTGAAATAATTCATTACATTGATATTTATCAAATCTAATATCAATAAACCCTTTTATTAACTATATTCTATTCACTAGGTAAATCGAATTTTTTCTTAATGAGTCGCTATGTAGATAATATATATATATATCTATGTGCATATATTCTAATCTTATCTATATAAGAAGTATACGCAGTAACAAATATATGTACTAGACTCATATTGGCTTATTCCTGAATAAGGAATTGAATCAAGCGGAGCCCCTTTAACTCAGTGGTAGAGTAACGCCATGGTAAGGCGTAAGTCATCGGTTCAAATCCGATAAGGGGCTTTGTACCTTTTTCATAAAACTCCAGCAGTAGTATTCGTATTTGAAGGAAGAATAGAGATATTGTTTTTATTTCTAATAAAAAAAAAACTAAGGAATCGTAGAATTTCATTAGAAAATGGAATTATGAATTTTAATAAGTTATTGTTATCATTCTAATGAATTCAAATTATAGTAAACTAATTCTAGTTAGAAAGTGGAACATTTTTATTAGTCTCTTTTTTTTAATGAATAATGATATATTCTTTAATTCCCAGATATTGCTATTTTCGATTATTCCAATCAATAAAAAAAAAATTGGGAAAGATTAAAAATAAGTAAGTGGACCTAACCCATTGAATCATAACTATATCCACTATTCTGATATTCAAATTCGATAGAGATGAAATTCGAACAGTGGATCTTTTTTTTTTTCATTTTTGTTTTTAATACTTCTTTGGTTTGTACTCCGTAAGAATCTGTCGATATTTACGATTAAATCCTCCTGTTCCTAGAGGTTCTATAGGAATAATTTGCTATTCCCTTTCTCCACGCGGAAGGGCTTATTCCAAGCTCCAACATACAAGTCATTTTTTTTTTTTAATATTCTTTTTTCGAACACAAGAGAAGATCAATTTACATTTCTATTATTTCTATAAAATATGATATATCTATAGAAAAAGAAATCCATCAAATCATGGCTTCGCGTATCAAATATTTTATTTTCATATCGATGCATACGATATATTTCCGGCAATTAATGGATGGGAGAAAGAGACTTTCACTTACAGTCTCTTATTAAAAAATTAAATATAAAAATTTTATCTATCGGATTTATGAGTCATAAGACAATTCACGATTCATGGCTTAGGGGATTTGGAAGACTAGAAAGGAATAGCCGGATTGAGTTCATGGATTTGACCTAGGTATCAATAGAGCAATAAATGATTTTTATATCCGAAACCCATTAGAAAAGAAGGGACAGTCTACGAGAAAAAAATCATATAGAAATGAGAAAACCCTCCAAGGTCCCATCCCTGAAAAGCTAGGAGGTGTTCGGAAATGGTTGAAGTAGTTGAATAGGAGGATCACTATGACTATAGCTCTTGGTAAATTTACCAAAGATGAAAATGATTTATTTGATATTATGGATGACTGGTTACGGAGGGACCGTTTCGTTTTTGTGGGTTGGTCCGGTCTGTTGCTCTTTCCTTGCGCCTATTTCTCCTTGGGGGGTTGGTTCACGGGTACAACCTTTGTAACTTCATGGTATACTCATGGATTGGCAAGTTCCTATTTGGAAGGCTGTAACTTCTTAACCGCTGCAGTCTCTACTCCTGCTAATAGTTTAGCACACTCTTTGTTGTTACTATGGGGTCCTGAAGCACAAGGAGATTTTACCCGTTGGTGTCAATTAGGTGGTCTGTGGACTTTTGTTGCTCTCCACGGTGCTTTCGGATTAATAGGTTTCATGTTACGTCAATTTGAACTTGCTCGATCCGTTCAATTGCGCCCTTATAATGCAATCGCATTCTCTGGTCCAATTGCTGTTTTTGTTTCTGTATTCCTGATTTATCCACTTGGTCAGTCTGGTTGGTTCTTTGCGCCTAGTTTTGGTGTAGCAGCTATATTTCGATTCATCCTATTTTTCCAAGGGTTTCATAATTGGACATTAAACCCATTTCATATGATGGGAGTTGCTGGTGTATTGGGCGCTGCCCTACTATGCGCTATTCATGGTGCTACCGTGGAAAATACTTTATTTGAAGATGGTGATGGCGCAAATACATTCCGTGCGTTTAACCCAACCCAAGCTGAAGAAACTTATTCAATGGTCACCGCTAACCGCTTTTGGTCCCAAATCTTTGGGGTTGCTTTTTCCAATAAACGTTGGTTACATTTCTTTATGTTATTTGTACCAGTAACTGGTTTATGGATGAGTGCTCTTGGAGTAGTCGGTCTGGCCTTGAACCTACGTGCCTATGACTTTGTTTCTCAAGAAATACGCGCAGCAGAAGATCCTGAATTTGAGACTTTCTACACCAAAAATATTCTTTAAACGAAGGTATTCGTGCGTGGATGGCGGCTCAAGATCAGCCTCATGAAAACCTTATATTCCCTGAGGAGGTTCTACCACGTGGAAACGCTCTTTAATGGAACTTTAGCTTTAACAGGTCGTGACCAAGAAACTACCGGTTTCGCTTGGTGGGCCGGGAATGCCCGACTTATCAATTTATCCGGTAAACTACTGGGTGCTCATGTAGCCCATGCCGGATTAATAGTATTCTGGGCCGGAGCAATGAACCTATTTGAAGTGGCTCATTTCGTACCCGAGAAGCCCATGTATGAGCAAGGCTTAATTTTACTTGCCCATCTAGCTACTCTAGGTTGGGGGGTAGGTCCTGGGGGAGAAGTTATAGACACCTTTCCATACTTTGTGTCCGGAGTACTTCACTTAATTTCCTCTGCAGTATTGGGCTTTGGCGGTATTTATCATGCACTTCTGGGACCTGAGACTCTTGAAGAATCTTTTCCATTCTTCGGTTATGTATGGAAAGATAGAAATAAAATGACTACAATTTTAGGTATTCACTTAATCTTGTTAGGCATAGGTGCTTTTCTTCTAGTATTCAAGGCTCTTTATTTTGGGGGTATATATGATACCTGGGCTCCGGTGGGTGGGGATGTAAGAAATATTACCAACTTGACCCTTAGTCCAAGTATCATATTTGGTTATTTACTAAAATCACCTTTTGGAGGAGAAGGGTGGATTGTTAGTGTGGACGATTTGGAAGATATAATTGGTGGGCATGTATGGTTGGGTTCCATTTGTATACTTGGTGGAATCTGGCATATCTTAACCAAACCTTTTGCGTGGGCTCGGCGTGCACTTGTATGGTCCGGAGAAGCTTATTTGTCTTATAGTTTAGGTGCTTTATCTGTTTTTGGTTTTATTGCTTGTTGCTTTGTCTGGTTTAATAATACCGCTTATCCTAGTGAATTTTACGGGCCCACTGGGCCAGAAGCTTCTCAAGCTCAAGCATTTACTTTTCTAGTTAGAGACCAGCGTCTTGGGGCTAACGTAGGATCTGCTCAGGGACCTACCGGTTTAGGTAAATATCTAATGCGTTCCCCGACCGGAGAAGTAATTTTTGGGGGAGAAACTATGCGTTTTTGGGATCTGCGTGCTCCCTGGTTAGAACCTCTAAGAGGTCCCAATGGTTTGGACTTGAGTAGACTGAAAAAAGACATACAGCCTTGGCAAGAACGTCGTTCCGCGGAATATATGACTCATGCTCCTTTAGGTTCTTTAAATTCCGTGGGCGGCGTAGCTACCGAGATCAATGCAGTCAATTATGTCTCCTAGAAGTTGGTTAGCTACTTCTCATTTTGTTCTAGGATTCTTCCTATTCGTAGGTCATTTATGGCACGCGGGAAGAGCTCGCGCAGCTGCCGCAGGATTTGAAAAAGGAATTGATCGAGATTTTGAACCTGTTCTTTCCATGACTCCTCTTAATTGAGACATGAGATCCAATGCTTGAAGTAGGAATCACTTTGATTTCACCATACATATAGGGTTGAGTCGAGCGGGTCAGATTGAAAAAAAGTATTTTTCTTTTCCTTTCTTTTTAACCCATTTATATCTAATCTTTGAATCTCTTTTTTCGGGCTCGGCTATACTACCACTTAGCCGAGCCCGAAAAAAACCGAACCAACCAAAACCAATAAAATAAAAAATAAACAAATCCATTCGCCGAGCAAAAGGAGAGAGAGGGATTCGAACCCTCGATAGTTCTTTGTTGCGAACTATACCGGTTTTCAAGACCGGAGCTATCAACCACTCAGCCATCTCTCCAAAAAGCCAATTTCTATTTTATCTTTATTCCACTGAATAGAACATGACCATATGAATTGATATCCTTAGTATCCATCGATGGTAAAGATATCCGGTGTGAATCTATTGGTCCATTTTTCTTTTTGTAAATATTATAGAAGATACATGATCCAGCATGTCCTTTTGTGAAGTAAAAAGATACCTTCGATCCATGCTTCAAAAGGGGTGGTAATAATAATAAGTCATATAAAATCAATGGATTCATGATAAAACCCTCCAAAATGCGTTTTTTATTACAAATTTTTTTGTCAATAACGGGATCGAGGGGTTCGGGATCAAATGGTATAGTTCTTTTGTTGGTAAATTGGAGGATTAGAAACATGACTATTGCTTTCCAATTGGCTGTTTTTGCATTAATTGCTACTTCATCCATTTTATTGATTAGTGTACCTGTTGTATTTGCTTCTCCTGATGGTTGGTCGAGTAACAAAATGTTGTATTTTCCGGTACATCATTATGGATTGGATTAGTCTTTCTAGTGGGTATTCTTAATTCTCTCATCTCTTGAAGCTATTTGTTCTAGATCAAAAATGAAATGACCCCTCCCCCCGAATTCCTCTGAATTGTGAGGCACATTAAAAAAAAAATGGAATATATAAGCCCCCCAAAATAAAGAAAACTAAGACATTATAGGGAGGGGTCAAACTTATTCTATTGGAAAAATCTTCTATCTTATACTTATATGGTATATTGTTATGGTATATTGTAAAACTAAAAAAAACAATCTAAAAATAGAATTAAAATAATAAATAGAATTAAATCAAATAGGAATAGAATAATTTGAATATTCAATATGAGTAATATATAAATCGAATATGAATATTCTAGAATTTAATACTATTCTATTCTATTAATACTATTAATACTTCTAGAAGTATTAATAGTACTATTACTAGATTAATAGAAAAATCTTTATTAATAGGGTGAATAATACATATATATTAATAGAAAATATATATATTAATAGAAAAAAGGATATATAAGGATATATATTTTATTTCATATATTTTTCGACTTTCTTTCGAATTACGCCTAACAGAGTATCAGACCTAGCTCTGCACAAATAGAATCGATATATTACATATCAAGTACGATCGATAA
>JAVHNN010000296.1:0-15000 GCA_031439585.1 Pterocarpus macrocarpus
TGGCTTTCTTCCTTTGATTGGAAACAAGTCTTAATCATTAATGAAATGGTTTCTCTTTGTCCTTTTAGTTCTTTTGGCCATTGATTGGAAACAAGTCTTAATCATTAATGAATTGGTTTTTCTTTGTCCTTTAAGTTCTCTTGGCCATTGATTGGAAACATGTCTTAATCCTTAATGAATTGGTTCCTCATTGTCCTTTAAGTTCTGTTGGCCATTGATTGGAAACAAGTCTTCATCTTTAATGAATTGGGTTTTCTTTGTCCTTTAAGTTCTTTTGGCCATTGATTGGAAACAAGTCTTAATCCGTAATGAATTGGTTTCTCTTTGTCCTTTAAGTTCTTTTGGCCATTGATTGGAAACATGTCTTAATCCTCAATGAATTGCTTTATCATTGTCCTTTAAGTTCTTGCATTAATTGCAAACAAGTCTTATTCATTATTGAATTGGTTTCTCTTTGTCCTTTAAGTTCTTTTGGCCATTGATTGGAAACATGTCTTAATCCTCAATGAATTGGTTTCTCTTTGTCCTTTAAGTGCTTTTGGCCATGGATTGCAAAAAAGTCTTAATCCGTAATGAATTGGTTTCTCTTTGTACTTTTAATGGCTTCTTGGCCATTGATTGAAAACAAGTCTTAATCATTAGTGAATTGGTTTTTTCTTCTTTAAGTTCTTTCTTGGCCATTGATTGGAAAAAATGTCTTAATCGTAATGAATTGGTTTCTCTTGTGTCCTTTTAAGCTTTTGGCCCTTGATTGAAAACAAGTCTTAATCCTCTATGAATTGGTTTTTCTTTGTCCTTTACATTCTTTTGGCCATTGACTGGAAACAAGTCTTAATCCGTAATGAATTGGTTTCTCTTTGTCCTTTAAGTTCTTTAGGCCATTGGTTGGAAACATGTCTTAATCCTCAATGAATTGGTTTCTCATTGTCCTTTAAGTTCTTTCTTGGCCATTGATTGGAAACAAGTCTTAATTCGTAATGAATTGGTTTCTCTTTGTCCTTTAAGTTCTTTTGGCCATTGATTGGAAACATGTCTTAATCCTCAATGAATTGGTTTCTCATTGTACTTTAAGTTCTTTTGGCCATTGATTGGAAACAAGACTTAATCATTAATGAATTGGTTTCTCTTTGTGCTTTAAGTTCTTTTGGCCATTGATATAAGTCTTAATCCTTAATGAATTGGTTTCTTTCTTCTTTACGCTTTCTTCCATTGATTGGAAACAAGTCTTAATCATTAGTGAATTGGTTTCTCTTTGTCCTTTAAGTTCTTTTGGCCATTGATTGGAAACATGTCTTAATCCTCAATGAATTGCTTTATCATTGTCCTTTAAGTTCTTTTGGCCATTAATTGGAAACAAGTCTTAATCCGTAATGAATTGGTTTCTCTTTGTCCTTTAAGTTCTTCATTGGCCCATTGATTGAAAACATGTCTTAATCCTCAATGAATTGGTTTCTCTTTGTCCTTTAAGTTCTTTCTTGGCCATTGATTGGAAAAAGTCTTAATCCGTAATGAATTGGTTTCTCTTTGTCCTTTAATGGCTTTTGGTCATTGATTGGAAACAAGTCTTAATCATTAATGAATTGGTTTCTCTTTGTCCTTTAAGTTCTTTCTTCCATTGATTGGAACCAAGTCTTAATCCTTAAGGAATTGCATTCTCATTGTCCTTTAAGTTCTTAAATGGCCATTGATTGAAAACATGTATTAATCATCAATGAATTGGTTTCTCTTTGTCCTCCTTTACGCTTTCTTCCATTGATTGGAAACAAGTCTTAATCATTAATGAATTGGTTTATCTTTGCCCTTTAAGTTCTTTTGGCCAGTGATTGAAAACTTGTCTTAATCCTTAATGAATTGGTTTCTTGCTTCTTTAAGTTCTTTCTTGCATTGATTGGAAACAAGTCTTAATCATTAAGGAATTGGTTTCTCTTTGTCCTTTAATGGCTTTTGGCCATTTGATTGAAAACAAGTCTTAATCCGTAATGAATTGGTTTCTCTTTGTCCTTTAAGTTCTTTTGGCCATTGATTGGAAACAAGTCTTAATCATTAATGAATTGGATTCACTTTCTCTTTTAATGGCTGAAATGGCCATTGATTGGAAACATGTCTTAATCCTCAATGAATTGGTTTATCATTTCTTCTTTAAGTTCTTTCTTCCATTAATTGGAAACAAGTCTTAATCCGTAATGAATTGGTTTCTCTTTGTCCTTTAAGTTCTTTTGGCCATTGATTGAAAGCTAGTCTTAATCCTCTAGGAATTGGTTTCCATTTCTTCTTTAATGGCTTTTGGCCATTGATTGGATGCATGTCTTAATCCATTAGGAATTGGTTTCCCTTTCTCTTTTAATGGCTTCCGTATTGGCCATTGATTGAAAGCTAGTCTTAACTCCTCAAGGAATTGGTTTCCATTTCTTTGCCTTTAATGGCTTTCTTTTGGCCATTGATTGGAACCAAGTCTTAATTATTAATGGAATTGGATTCTCTTTTCTCTTTTAATGGCTTAAATGGAGTGATTAAAGCTTAGTGCTTAATACCTCAAAGAATTGGTTTCCATTTCTTTCTTTAATGGATTTCTTCCTTTGATTGGAAACCAAGTCTATAATCATTAAGGAATTGGATTTTCTTTCTCTTTTAATGGCTTCAATGGAGTGATTAGAAAGCTAGTCTTAATCCTCTCAAAGAATTGGTTTCCATTTCTTCTTTAATAGCTTTCTTCCTTTGATTGGAAACCAAGTCTTAACTTCATTAAGCGAATTGGATTCTCTTTCTCTTTTAATGGCTTCTATGGAGTGATTGGAAAGCTAGTCTTTAATCCTCTAGGAATTGGTTTCCATTTCTTCTTTAATGGTTTTCAGTACCTTCTGATTGGAACCAAGTCTTAACTCATTAAGGAGTTGGATTCTCTTTCTCTTTTAATGGCTTAAATGGAATGATTGAAAGTTAGTCTTAAATCATCAAAGAATTGGTTTCCATTTCTTCTTTAATGGCTTTCTTCCGTTGATTGGAACCAAGTCTTAATCATTAAGGAATTGGATTTTCTTTCTCTTTTAATGGCTTCAATGGAGTGATTGAAAGCTAGTCTTAATCCTCTAGGAATTGGTTTCCATTTCTTCTTTAATAGCTTTCTTCCTTTGATTGGAAACAAGTCTTAATCATTAAGGAATTGGATTTTCTTTCTCATTTAATGGCTTCAATGGAGTGATTGAAAGCTAGTCTTAATCCTCTAGGAGTTGGTTTCCATTTCTTTTTCAATGGCTTTCTTCCTTTGATTGGAACCAAGTCTTAACTACCATTAAGGAATTGGATTCTCTTTCTCTTTTAATGGCTTAAATGGAATGATTGAAAGCTAGTCTTAATCATCAAAGAATTGGTTTCCATTTCTTCTTTAACTGCTTTCTTCCATTGATTGGAACCAAGTCTTAATTATTAAGGCATTGGATTTTCTTTCTCATTTAATGGCTTCAATGAAGTTATTGAAAGCTAGTCTTAATCCTCTAGGAATTGGTTTCCATTTCTTCTTTAATGGCTTTCTTCCTTTGATTGGAACCAAGTCTTAATCATTAAGGAATTGGATTCTCTTTCTCTTTCAATGGCTTAAATGGAATGATTGAATGCTAGTCTTAATCATCAAAGAATTGGTTTCCATTTCTTCTTTAACGGCTTTCTTCCTTTGATTGGAACCAAGTCTTAATCATTAAGGAATTGCATTCTCTTTCTCTTTTAGTGGCTTCCATGGAGTGATTGAAAGCTTGTCTTAATCCTCTAGGAATTGGTTTCCATTTCTTCTTTAATGGCTTTCTTCCTTTGATTGGAAGCAAGTCTTAATCATTATGGAATTGGATTTTCTTTCTCTTTTAATGGCTTCCATGGAGTGATTGAAAGCTAGTCTTAATCCTCTAGGAATTGGTTTCCATTTCTTCTTTAATGGATTTCTTCCTTCGACTGGAACCAAGTCTAAATCATTAAGGAATTGGATTCTCTTTTTCTTTTAATGGTTTAAATGGAATGATTGAAAGTTTCGCCTTCATCATCGTTAATTGGTTACTTCATTTCTTCTTTAACGGCTTTCTTCCTTTGATTAGAACCAAGTCTTAATCCTAAAGGAATTGCATTCTCTTTCTATTTTAGTGGCTTCCATGGGGTGATTGAAAGCTAGTCTTAATCCTCTAGGAATTGGTTTCCATTTCTTCTTTAATGGCTTTTTTCCTTTGATTGGAACCAAGTCTTAATCATTAAGGAATTGGATTCTCTTTCTCTTTGAATGGCTTAAATGGAATGATTGAATGCTAGTCTTAATCATCAAAGAATTGGTTTCCATTTCTTCTTTAACGGCTTTCTTCCTTTGATTGGAAACAAGTCTTATCATTAAGGAATTGGATTCTCTTTCTCTTTTAATGGCTTCAATGGAGTGATTGAAAGCTAGTCTTAATCCTCTAGGAATTGGTTTCCTTTTCTTCTTTAATGGCTTTCTTCCTTTGATTGGAAGCAAGTTTTAATCATTAAGGAATTGGATTCTCTTTCTCTTTTTAATGGCTTAAATGGAATGATTGAAAGTTAGTCTTAATCATCAAAGAAATTGTTTCCATTTCTTCTTTAACGGCTTTCTTCCATTGATTTGAACCAAGTCTTAATCCTTAATGAATTGTATTCTCTTTTCTCTTTAATGGCTTTCATGGAGTCGCTGAAAGCTAGTCTTAATCTTTTCAGAATTGGTTTCCATTTTCTTCTTTAATGGCTTTCTTGCTTTGATTGGAACCAAGTCTTAATCATTAAGGAGTTGGATTCTCTTTCTTTTTAATGGCTTAAATGGAATGATTGTTTCTAGTCTTAATCATCAAAGAATTGGCTCTACTTATTCTTTAATAGCTTTGTTCGCTTGATTGGAACCAAGTCTTAATCATTAAGGAATTGGATTCTTCTTCTATTTAATGGCTTAAATGGGAGTGATTGAAAGTTAGTCTTAATCATCAAATAATTGGTTTCCATTTCTTCTTTAATGGCTTTCTTTCGCTTGATTGGAAACAAGTCTTAATCATTAAGGAATTGGATTTTCTTTCTCTTTTAATGGCTTCAATGGAGTGATTGAAAGTTAGTCTTAATCCTCTAGGAATTGGTTTCCATTTCTTCTTTAATGGCTTTCTTCCTTTGATTGGAAGCAAGTCTTAATCATTAAGGAATTGGATTCTCTTTCTCTTTTAATGTCTTAAATGGAATGATTGAATGCTAGTCTTAATCATCAAAGAATTGGTTTCAATTTCTTCTTTAACGGCTTTCTTCCATTGATTGGAACCAAGTCTTAATTATTAAGCAAATTCGGGATTTTCTTTCTCATTTAATGGCTTCACGAGATATTGAAAGCTAGTCTTAATCCTCTAGGAATTGGTTTCCATTTCTTCTTTAATGGATTTCTTCCTTTGATTGGAACCAAGTCTTAAATCAATAAGGAATTGGATTCTCTTTCTCTTTTAATGGCTTAAATGGAATGATTGAAAGCTAGTCTTAATCATCAAAGAATTGGTTTCCATTTCTTCTTTAACGGCTTTCTTCCATTGATTGGAACCAAGTCTTTATCAGAATTGGATTCTTTTTCTCTTTTAATGTCTTAAATGGAATGATTGAATGCTAGTCTTAATGCTCTAGGAATTGGTTTCCATTTCTTCTTTAATGGCTTTCTTGCTTTGATTGGAACTGTCTTAATCATTAAGGAGTTGGATTCTCTTTCTCTTTTAATGGCTTAAATGGAATGATTGAAAGCTAGTCTTAATCATCAAAGAATTGGTTTCCATTTATTCTTTAATGGCTTTGTTCGTTTGATTGGAACCAAGTCTTAATCATTACAATTGGATTCTCTTTCTATTTTAATGGCTTAAATGGAGTGATTGAAAAGCTAGTCTTAATCATCGTTAATTGGTTTCCATTTCTTCTTTAACGACTTTCTTCCTTTGATTGGAAACAAGTCTTAATCATTAAGGAATTGGATTTTCCTTCTCTTTTATTGGCTTCAATGGAGTGATTGAAAGCTAGTCTTAATCCTCTAGGAATTGGTTTCCATTTCTTCTTTAATGGCTTTCTTCCTTTGATTGGAAGCAAGTCTTAATCATTAAGGAATTGTATTCTCTTTCTCTTTTAATGTCTTAAATGGAATGATTGAATGCTAGTCTTAATCATCAAAGAATTGGTTTCCATTTCTTCTTTAACTGCTTTCTTCCATTGATTGGAACCAAGTCTTAATTATTAAGGCATTGGATTTTCTTTCTCATTTAATGGCTTCAATGAAGTTATTGAAAGCTAGTCTTAATCCTCTAGGAATTGGTTTCCATTTCTTCTTTAATGGCTTTCTTCCTTTGATTGGAACCAAGTCTTAATCATTAAGGAATTGGATTCTCTTTCTCTTTCAATGGCTTAAATGGAATGATTGAATGCTAGTCTTAATCATCAAAGAATTGGTTTCCATTTCTTCTTTAACGGCTTTCTTCCTTTGATTGGAACCAAGTCTTAATCATTAAGGAATTGCATTCTCTTTCTCTTTTAGTGGCTTCCATGGAGTGATTGAAAGCTTGTCTTAATCCTCTAGGAATTGGTTTCCATTTCTTCTTTAATGGCATTCTTCCTTTGATTGGAAGCAAGTCTTAATCATTATGGAATTGGATTTCCTTTCTCTTTTAATGGCTTCCATGGAGTGATTGAAAGCTAGTCTTAATCCTCTAGGAATTGGTTTCCATTTCTTCTTTAATGGATTTCTTCCTTTGATTGGAACCAAGTCTAAATCGTTAAGGAATTGGATTCTCTTTTTCTTTTTATGGCTTAAATGGAATGATTGAAAGCTAGTCTTCATCATCAAAGAATTGGTTACCATTTCTTCTTTAATGGCTTTCTTCCATTGATTGGAACCAAGTCTTAATCCTTAAGGAATTGCATTCTCTTTCTCTTTTAATGGCTTCCATGGAGTGATTGAAAGCTAGTCTTAATCCTCTAGGAATTGGTTTCCATTTCTTCTTTAATTTTCTTTCTTCCTTCGACAACCAAGTCTAAACCACATGAATTCGATTCTCTTTCTCTTTTAATTACTTTTAAACGGAATGATTGAAAGCTAAGTTCTCATCATCGCTGAATTGGCTACCATTCTTTCTTTAATGGCTTTCTTCATTTGACGTTGGAACCAAGTCTTAATCCCGCTTAAGGAATCAGATTCTCTTTCTCTTTTAATTAAGCTTCCGTCGGAGTGATTGAAAGCTAGTCTTAATCCTTCTATAATTTGGCTTCCATTTCTTCTTTAAGTTCTTTCTTCCTTTGATTGGAACCAAGTCTTAATCATTAAGGAATTGGATTCTCTTTCTCTTTTAATGGCTGAAATGGAGTGATTGAAAGCTAGTCTTAATCATCAAAGAATTGGTTTCCATTTCCTCGTTAACGGCTTTCTTCCTTTGATTGGAACCAAGTCTTAGTCATTAAGGAATTGGATTTTCTTTCTCTTTTAATGGCTTCAATGGAGTGATTGAAAGCTAGTCTTAATCCTCTAGGAATTGGTTTCCATTTCTTCTTTAATGGCTTTCTTCCTTTGATTGGAACCAAGTCTTAATCATTAAGGAATTGGATTTTCTTTCTCTTTTAATGGCTTCAATGGAGTGATTGAAAGCTAGTCTTAATCCTCTAGGAATTGGTTTCCATTTCTTCTTTAATGGCTTTCTTCCTTTGATTGGAACCAAGTCTTAATCATTAAGGAATTGGATTCTCTTTCTCTTTTAATGGCTTAAATGGAATGATTGAATGCTAGTCTTAATCATCAAAGAATTGGTTTCCATTTCTTCTTTAATGGCTTTCTTCCTTTGAGTGGAACCAAGTCTTAATCATTAAGGAATTGGATTTTCTTTCTCTTTTAATGGCTTAAATGGAGTGATTGAAAGCTAGTCTTAATCCTCTAGGAATTGGTTTCCATTTCTTCTTTAATGGCTTTCTTCCTTTGATTGGAACCAAGTCTTAATCATTAAGGAATTGGATTCTCTTTCTCTTTTAATGGCTTAAATGGAATGATTGAAAGCTAGTCTTAATCATCAAAGAATTGGTTTCCATTTCTTCTTTAATGGCTTTCTTCCTTTGATTGGAACCAAGTCTTAATCATTAAGGAATTGGATTTTCTTTCTCTTTTAATGGCTTCAATGGAGTGATTGAAAGCTAGTCTTAATCCTCTAGGAATTGGTTTCCATTTCTTCTTTAATGGCTTTCTTCCTTTGATTGGAACCAAGTCTTAATCATTAAGGAATTGGATTCTCTTTCTCTTTTAATGGCTTAAATGGAATGATTGAAAGCTAGTCTTAATCATCAAAGAATTGGTTTCCATTTCTTCTTTAATGGCTTTCTTCCTTTGAGTGGAACCAAGTCTTAATCATTAAGGAATTGTTTCTCTTTCTTTTTTAATGGCTTTTCTTCCTTTGATTGGAAGCAAGTCTTAATCATTAAGGAATTGATTCTCTTTCTCTTTAATGGCTTAAATGGAATGATTGAAGCTAGTCTTAATCATCAAAGAATTGGTTTCATTTCTTCTTTAATGGCTTTCTTCCTTTGATTGGAACCAAGTCTTAATCATTAAGGAATTGGATTCTCTTTCTATTTTAATGGCTTAAATGGAGTGATTGAAAGCTAGTCTTAATCATCAAAGAATTGGATTCCATTTCTTCTTTAATGGCTTTCTTCCTTTGATTGGAACCAAGTCTTAATCATTAAGGAATTGGATTCTCTTTCTCTTTTAATGGCTTAAATGGAGTGATTGAAAGCTAGTCTTAATCATCAAGAATTGGTTTCCATTTCTTCTTTAATGGCTTTCTTCCTTTGATTGGAAGCAAGTCTTAATCATTAAGGAATTGGATTCTCTTTCTCCTTTAATGGCTTAAATGGAGTGATTGAAAGCTAGTCTTAATCCTCTAGGAATTGGTTTCCATTTCTTCTTTAATGGCTTTCTTCCTTTGATTGGAACCAAGTCTTAATCATTAAGGAATTGGATTCTCTTTCTCTTTTAATGGCTTAAATGGAATGATTGAAAGCTAGTCTTAATCATCAAAGAATTGGTTTCCATTTCTTCTTTAATGGCTTTCTTCCATTGATTGGAACCAAGTCTTAATTATTAAGGAATTGGATTGTCTTTCTCTTTTAATGGCTTCAATGGAGTGATTGAAAGCTAGTCTTAATCCTCTAGGAATTGGTTTCCATTTCTTCTTTAATGGCTTTCTTCCTTTGATTGGAACCAAGTCTTAATCATTAAGGAATTGGATTCTCTTTCTCTTTTAATGGCTTAAATGGAGTGATTGAAAGCTAGTCTTAATCATCAAAGAATTGGTTTCCATTTCTTCTTTAACGGCTTTCTTCCTTTGATTGGAACCAAGTCTTAATCATTAAGGAATTGGATTCTCTTTCTCTTTTAATGGCTTAAATGGAGTGATTGAAAGCTAGTCTTAATCATCAAAGAATTGGTTTCCATTTCTTCTTTAATGGCTTTCTTCCTTTGATTGGAACCAAGTCTTAATCATTAAGGAATTGGATTTCCTTTCTCTTTTAATGGATTCAATGGAGTGATTGAAAGCTAGTCTTAATGCTCTAGGAATTGGTTTCCATTTCTTCTTTAATGGCTTTCTTCCTTTGATTGGAACCAAGTCTTAATCATTAAGGAATTGGATTCTCTTTCTCTTTTAATGGCTTAAATGGAATGATTGAAAGCTAGTCTTAGTCATCAAAGAATTGGTTTCCATTTCTTCTTTAACGGCTTTCTTCCTTTGATTGGAACCAAGTCTTAATCATTAAGGAATTGGATTCTCTTTCTCTTTGAATGGCTTAAATGGAGTGATTGAAAGCTAGTCTTAATCCTCTAGGAATTGGTTTCCATTTCTTCTTTAATGGCTTTCTTCCTTTGATTGGAACCAAGTCTTAATCATTAAGGAATTGGATTCTCTTTCTCTTTTAATGGCTTCAATGGAGTGATTGAAAGCTAGTCTTAATCCTCTAGGAATTGGTTTCCATTTCTTCTTTAATGGCTTTCTTCCTTTGATTGGAACCAAGTCTTAATCATTAAGGAATTGGATTCTCTTTCTCTTTTAATGGCTTAAATGGAATGATTGAAAGCTAGTCTTAATCATCAAAGAATTGGTTTCCATTTCTTCTTTAATGGCTTTCTTCCTTTAATTGGAACCAAGTCTTAATCATTAAGGAATTGCATTCTCTTTCTCTTTTAATGGCTTAAATGGAGTGATTGAATGCTAGTCTTAATCATCAAGAATTGGTTTCCATTTCTTCTTTAATGGCTTTCTTCCTTTGATTGGAACCAAGTCTTAATCATTAAGGAATTGGATTTTCTTTCTCTTTTAATGGCTTCAATGGAGTGATTGAAAGCTAGTCTTAATCCTCTAGAAGTTGGTTTCCATTTCTTCTTTAATGGCTTTCTTCCTTTGATTGGAACCAAGTCTTAATCATTAAGGAATTGGATTCTCTTTCTCTTTTAATGGCTTAAATGGAATGATTGAAAGCTAGTCTTAATCATCAAAGAATTGGTTTCCATTTCTTCTTTAATGGCTTTCTTCCTTTGATTGGAACCAAGTCTTAATCATTAAGGAATTGGATTCTCTTTCTCTTTTAATGGCTTCAATGGAGTGATTGAAAGCTAGTCTTAATCCTCTAGGAATTGGTTTCATTTCTTCTTTAATGGCTTTCTTCCTTTGATTGGAACCAAGTCTTAATCATTAAGGAATTGGATTCTCATTCTCTTTGAAAGGCTTCAAGGGGATAATTGAAAGCTAGTCTTAATCATCAAGGAATTGGTTTCCATTTCTTCTTTAATGGCTTTCTTCCTTTGATTGGAACCAAGTCTTAATCATTAAGGAATTGGATTCTCTTTCTCTTTTAATGTCTTCAATGGAGTGATTGAAAGCTAGTCTTAATCCTCTAGGAATTGGTTTCCATTTCTTCTTTAATGGCTTTCTTCCTTTGATTGGAACCAAGTCTTAATCATTAAGGAATTGGATCCTCTTTCACTTTAATGGCTTAAATGGAGTGATTGAAAGCTAGTCTTAATCATCAAAGAATTGGTTTCCATTTCTTCTTTAATGGCTTTCTTCCTTTGAGTGGAACCAAGTCTTAATCATTAAGGAATTGGATTTCCTTTCTCTTTAATGGTTTCAATAGAGTGATTGAAAGCTAGTCTTAATCCTCTAGGAATTGGTGTTCATTTCTTCTTTAATGGCTTTCTTCCTTTGATTGGAACCAAGTCTTAATCATTAAGGAATTGGATTCTCTCTCTTTTAATGGCCTAATGGAGTGATTGAAAGCTAGTCTTAATCCTCTAGGAATTGGTTTCCATTTCTTCTTTAATGGCTTTCTTCCTTTGATTGGAACCAAGTCTTAATCATTAAGGAATTGGATTCTCTTTCTCTTTTAATGGCTTAAATGGAATGATTGAAAGCTAGTCTTAATCATCAAAGAATTGGTTTCCATTTCTTCTTTAATGGCTTTTTTCCTTTGATTGGAACCAAGTCTTAATCATTAAGGAATTGGATTCTCTTTCTCTTTTAATGGCTTCAATGGAGTGATTGAAAGCTAGTCTTAATCCTCTAGGAATTGGTTTCAATTTCTTCTTTAATGGCTTTCTTCCTTTGATTGGAACCAAGTCTTAATCATTAAGGAATTGGATTCTCTTTCTCTTTTAATGGCTTAAATGGAGTGATTGAAAGCTAGTCTTAATCATCAAAGAATTGGTTTCCATTTCTTCTTTAATGGCTTTCTTCCATTGATTGGAACCAAGTCTTAATCCTTAAGGAATTGCATTCTCTTTCTCTTTTAATGGCTTTCTTCCTTTGATTGGAAGCAAGTCTTAATCATTAAGGAGTTGGATTCTCTTTCTCTTTTAATGGCTTAAATGGAATGATTGAAAGCTAGTCTTAATCATCAAAGAATTGGTTTCCATTTCTTCTTTAATGGCTTTCTTCCTTTGATTGGAACCAAGTCTTAATCATTAAGGAATTGGATTCTCTTTCTTTTTTAATGGCTGAAATGGAGTGATTGAAAGCTAGGCTTAATCCTCAAGGAATTGGTTTCCATTTCTTCTTTAATGGCTTTCTTCCTTTGATTGGAACCAAGTCTTAATCATTAAGGAATTGGATTCTCTTTCTCTTTTAATGGCTTAAATGGAATGATTGAAAGCTAGTCTTAATCATCAAAGAATTGGTTTCCATTTCTTCTTTAATGGCTTTCTTCCTTTGAGTGGAACCAAGTCTTAATCATTAAGGAATTGGATTTTCTTTCTCTTTTGATAGCTTCAATGGAGTGATTGAAAGCTAGTCTTAATCCTCTAGGAATTGGTTTCCATTTCTTCTTTAACGGCTTTCTTCCTTTGATTGGAACCAAGTCTTAATCATTAAGGAATTGGATTTTCTTTCTCTTTTAATGGCTTGAATGGAGTGATTGAAAGCTAGTCTTAATCCTCTAGGAATTGGTTTCCATTTCTTCTTTAATGGCTTTCTTCCTTTGATTGGAACCAAGTCTTAATCATTAAGGAGTTGGATTCTCTTTCTCTTTTAATGTCTTAAATGAAATGATTGAAAGCTAGTCTTAATCATCAAAGAATTGGTTTCCATTTCTTCTTTAATGGCTTTGTTCCTTTGATTGGAACCAAGTCTTAATCATTAAGGAATTGGATTCTCTTTCTCTTTTAATGGCTTAAATGGAATGATTGAAAGCTAGTCTTAATCATCAAAGAATTGGTTTCCATTTCTTCTTTAATGGCTTTTTTCTTTGATTGGAACCAAGTCTTAATCATTAAGGAATTGGATTCTCTTTCTCTTTTAATGGCTTCAATGGAGTGATTGAAAGCTAGTCTTAATCCTCAAGGAGTTGGGTTTCATTTCTTCTTTAATGGCTTTCTTCCTTTGATTGGAACCAAGTCTAAATCATTAAGGAATTGGATTCTCTTTCTCTTTTAATGGCTTAAATGGAATGATTGAAAGCTAGTCTTAATCATCAAAGAATTGGTTTCCTTTTCTTCTTTAATGGCTTTCTTCCTTTGATTGGAACCAAGTCTTAATCATTAAGGAATTGGATTCTCTTTCTCTTTTAATGGCTTAAATGGAATGATTGAAAGCTAGTCTTAATCATCAAAGAATTGGTTTCCATTTCTTCTTTAATGGCTTTCTTCCTTTGATTGGAACCAAGTCTTAATCATTAATGAATTGGATTCTCTTTCTCTTTTAATGGCTTAATGGAGTGATTGAAAGCTAGTCTTAATCCTCTAGGAATTGGTTTCCATTTCTTCTTTAATGGCTTTCTTCCTTTGATTGGAACCAAGTCTTAATCATTAAGGAATTGGATTCTCTTTCTCTTTAATGGCTTAAATGGAATGATTGAAAGCTAGTCTTAATCATCAAAGAATTGGTTTCCATTTCTTCTTTAATGGCTTTCTTCCTTTGATTGGAACCAAGTCTTAATCATTAAGGAATTGGATTCTCTTTCTCTTTTAATGGCTTAAATGGAATGATTGAAAGCTAGTCTTAATCATCAAAGAATTGGTTTCCATTTCTTCTTTAATGGCTTTCTTCCTTTGATTGGAACCAAGTCTTAATCATTAAGGAGTTGGATTCTCTTTCTCTTTTAATGGCTTAAATGGAATGATTGAAAGCTAGTCTTAATCATCAAAGAATTGGTTTCCATTTCTTCTTTAATGGCTTTGTTCCTTTGATTGGAACCAAGTCTTTATCATTAAGGAATTGGATTCTCTTTCTCTTTTAATGGCTTAAATGGAGTGATTGAAAGCTAGTCTTAATCCTCTAGGAATTGGTTTCCATTTGTTCTTTAATGGCTTTGTTCCTTTGATTGGAACCAAGTCTTTATCATTAAGGAATTGGATTCTCTTTCTCTTTTAATGGCTTAAATGGAGTGATTGAAAGCTAGTCTTAATCATCAAAGAATTGGTTTCCATTTATTCTTTAACGGCTTTCTTCCTTTGATTGGAAACAAGTCTTAATCATTAAGGAATTGGATTTTCTTTCTCTTTATTGGCTTCAATGGAGTGATTGAAAGCTAGTCTTAATCCTCTAGGAATTGGTTTCCATTTCTTCTTTAATGGCTTTCTTCCTTTGATTGGAACCAAGTCTTAATCATTAAGGAATTGGATTCTCTTTCTCTTTCAATGGCTTAAATGGAATGATTGAATGCTAGTCTTAATCATCAAAGAATTGGTTTCCATTTCTTCTTTAATGGCTTTGTTCCTTTGATTGGAACCAAGTCTTTATCATTAAGGAATTGGATTCTCTTTCTCTTTTAATGGCTTAAATGGAGTGATTGAAAGCTAGTCTTAATCCTCTAGGAATTGGTTTCCATTTCTTCTTTAATGGCTTTCTTCCTTTGATTGGAACCAAGTCTTAATCATTAAGGAATTGGATTCTCTTTCTCTTTTAATGGCTTTAGTGGAGTGATTGAAAGCTAGTCTTAATCCTCTAGGAATTGGTTTCCATTTCTTCTTTAATGGCTTTCTTCCTTTGATTGGAACCAAGTCTTAATCATTAAGGAATTGATTCTCTTTCTCTTTAATGGCTTAAATGGAGTGATTGAAAGCTAGTCTTAATCATCAAGGAATTGGTTTCCATTTCTTCTTTAATGGCTTTCTTCCTGATTGGAACCAAGTCTTAATCATTAAGGAATTGGATTTTGCGTCTTTTTTAATGGCTTCCATGGAGTGATTGAAAGCTAGTCTTAATCCTCTAGGAATTGGATTCCATTTCTTCTTTAATGGCTTTCTTCCTTTGATTGGAACCAAGTCTTAATCATTAAGGAATGGATTCTCTTTCTCTTTTAATGGCTTCCATGGAGTGATTGAAAGCTAGTCTTAATCCTCTAGGAATTGGTTTCATTTCTTCTTTAATGGCTTTCTTCCTTTGATTGGAACCAAGTCTTAATCATTAAGGAATTGGATTCTCTTTCTCTTTTAATGGCTTAAATGGAATGATTGAAAGCTAGTCTTAATCATCAAAG
>JAVHNN010000298.1:0-77000 GCA_031439585.1 Pterocarpus macrocarpus
AGTACATAAAGTACAAAGATGAACCAATTCATCAACGATTAAGACTTGCTTTCAATCAATATCCAACAGAACTGAAATTACATAGAGAAACCAATTCATTAATGACTAAGACTTCCTATCAATCAATGGCCAAAAGAACTTAAAGAACAAAGAGAAATCAATTCATCAAGGATTAAGACTTGCTTCCAATCAATCTCCAAAAGAACTTAAAGGTCAAAGAGAAACCAATTCATCAACGATTAAGACTTGCTTTCAATCAATATCCAAAAGAACTTAAATTACAAAGAGAAACCAATTCATCACGGATTAAGACTTGCTTTCAATCAATATCCAAAAGAACTTAAATTACAAAGAGAAACCAATTCATCAAGGATTAAGACTTGCTTTCAATCAATATCCAAAAGAACTTAAATTACAAAGAGAAACCAATTCATCAAGGATTCAGACTTGCATTCAATCAATATCCAAAAGAACTTAAATTACAAAAAGAAACCAATTCATTAACGACCAAGACTTGCTTTCAATCTATTGCTAAAAGAACTTAAAGAACAAAGAGAAACCAATTCATCAAGGATTAAGACTTGCATTCAATCAATATCCAAAAGAACTTAAATTACAAAGAGAAACCAATTCATCAAAGATTAAGACTTGCTTTCAATCAATATCCAAAAGAACTTAAATTACAAAGAGAAATCAATTCATCAAGGATGAAGACTTGCTTTCAATCAATATCCAAGGGAACTTAAAGTACAAAGAAAAACCAATTCATCAGGGATTAAGACTTGCTTTCAATCAATATCCAAACGAACTTAAATTACAAAGGGAAACCAATTCATTAAGGACTAAGACTTGCTTTCAATCAATATCCAAACGAACTTAAATTACAAAGAGAAACCAATTCATAAAGGACTAAGACTTGCATCCAATCAATATCCAAAAGAACTTAAAGGTCAAAGAGACACCAATTCATCAAGGATTAAGACTTGCTTTCAATCAATATCCAAAAGAACTTAAATTACAAAGAGAAACCAATTCATCAAGGATTAAGACTTGCTTTCAATCAATATCCAAAAGAACTTAAAGTACAAAGAGAAACCAATTCATCAAGGATTAAGACTTGCTTTCAATCAATATCCAAAAGAACTTAAATTACAAAGAGAAACCAATTCATCAAGGATTAAGACTTGCATTCACTCAATATCCAAAAGAACTTAAATCACAAAGAGAAACCAAGTCATCAAGGATTAAGACTTGCTTTCAATCAATGTCCAAGGGAACTTAAAGTACAAAGAGAAACCAATTCATCAAGGAATAAGACTTGCTTTCAATCAATATCCAAAAGAACTTAAATTACAAAAGAGAAACCAATTCATCAAGGATTAAGACTTGCTTTCAATCAATATCCAAAAGAACTTAAAGAACAAAGAGAAACCAATTCATCAAGGATTAAGACTTGCATTCAATCAATATCCAAAAGAACTTAAATTACAAAAAGAAACCAATTCATTAAGGATTAAGACTTGCTTCCAATCAATCTCCAACAGAACTTAAATTACAAAAAGAAACCAATTCATCAAGGATTAAGACTTGTTTTCAATCAATATCCAAGAGAACTTACATTACAAAGAGAAACCAATTCATCAAGGATTAAGAATAGCTTTCAATCAAAATCCAAAAGAACTTAAATTACAAAGAGAAACCAATTCATCAAGGATTAAGACTTGCATTCAATCAATATCCAAAAGAACTTAAAGTTACAAAGAGAAACCAATTCATCAAGCATTAAGACTTGCTTCCAATCAATCTCCAAAAGAACTTAAATGTCAAAGAGAAACCAATTCATCAAGGATTAAGACTTGCTTTCAATCAATATCCAAGAGAACTTTAAGTACAAAGAGAGACCAATTCATCAAGGATTAAGACTTGCATTCAATCAATATCCAAAAGAACTTAAATTACAAAAAGAGAAACCAATTCATCAAGGATTAAGACTTGCTTTCAATCAATATCCAAGAGAACTTAAAGTACAAAGCGAGACCAATTCATCAAGGATTAAGACTTGTGTTCAGTCAATATCCAAAAGAACTTAAATTACAAAGAGAGACCAATTCATTAAGGATTAAGACTTGCTTCAATCAATATCCAAAAGAACTTAAATTACAAAGAGAGACCAATTCATCAAGGATTAAGACTTGTGTTCAGTCAATATCCAAAAGAACTTAAATTACAAAGAGAGACCAATTCATTAAGGATTAAGACTTGCTTCCAATCAATCTCTAAAAGAACTTAAAGGTCAAAGAGAAACCAATTCATTAAGGATTTAGACTTGCTTTCAATCAATATCCAAAAGAAGTTAAATTACAAAGAGAAACCAATTCATCCAGGATTACGACTTACTTTCAATCGATATCCAAAAGAACTTAAATTACAAAGAGAAACTAATTCATTAAGGACTAAGAGTTGCTTTCAATCATTATCTAAGGGAACTTAATGTACAAAGAGAAACCAATTCATTAAGGACTAAGACTTGCTTCCAATCAATCTCCAAAAGAACTTAAAGGTCAAAGAGACACCAATTCATCAAGGACTAAGACTTGCGTTCAATCAATATCCAAAAGAACTTCAATTGCAAAAAGAAACCAATTCTTCAAGGATTAAGACTTGCTTCCAATCAATCTCCAAAAGCACTTAAAGGTCAAAGTGAAACCAATTCATCAAGGATTAAGACTTGCTTTCAATCAATATCCAAGAGAACTTAAATTACAAAGACAAAAGAAACCAATTCATTAAGGATTAAGACTTGCTTCAATCAATATCCAAAAGAATTTAAAGGACAAAGTGAAACCAATTCATCAACGATTAAGACTTGCTTTCAATCAATATCCAAGAGAACATGAAGTCCAAAGAGAGACCAATTCATCAAGGATTAAGACTTGCATTCAATCAATATCCAAAAGAACTTAAATTACAAAAAGAAACGAATTCATTAAGGACTAAGACTTGCTTTCAATCAATATTCAAGGGAACTTAAAGTACAAAGAGAAACCAATTCATCAAGGATTAACACTTGCTTTCAATCAATATCCAAAAAAACTTGAATTGCAAAAAGAAACCAATTCATCAAGGATTAAGACTTGCTTCCAATCAATATCCAAAAGAACTTAAATAAGAAAGAGAAGCCAATTCATCAAGGATTAAGACTTGCGTCCAATCAATCTCCAAAAGAACTTAAAGGACAAAGAGAAACCAATTCATCAAGGATTAAGACTTGCTTTCAATCAATATCCAAAAGAACTTAAATTACAAAGAGAAACCAATTCATCAAGGATTAAGACTTGCTTCCAATCAATATCCAAAAGAACTTAAAGGTGAAAGAGAAACCAATTCATCAAGGATTAAGACTGGCTTTTAATCAATATCGAAGAGAACTTAAAGTACAACGACAAACCAATTCATCAAGGATTAAGACTTGCTTTCAATCAATATCCAAAAGAACTAAAATTACAAAAAAAACCATTTCATTAAGGACTAAGACATGCTTTCAATCAATATCCAAAAGAGCTTAAAGAACAAATAGAAACCAATTGATCGAGGATTAAGACTTGCTTTCAATCAATATCCAAGAGAACTTATGGTACAGAGGGAAACCAATTCATCAAGGATTAAGAATAGCTTTCAATCAATATCCAAAAGAACTTAAATTACAAAGAGAAACCAATTCATTAAGGATTAAAACGTGCATCCAATCAATCCCCAAAAGAACTGGAAGGTCAAAGAGAAACCAATTCATCAAGGATTAAGACTTGCTTTCAATCAATATCCAAAAGAACTTAAAGTACAAAGAGAAACCAATTCATCAAGGATTAAGACTTGCTTTCAATCAATATCCAAAAGAACTTAAATACAAAGAGAAACCAATTCATCAAGGATTAAGACTTGCTTTCAATCAATATCCAAAAGAACTTAAAGTACAAAGAGAAACCAATTCATCAAGGATTAAGACTTGCTTTCAATCAATATCCAAAAGAACTTAAATTACAAAGAGAAACCAATTCATCAAGGATTAAGACTTGCTTTCAATCAATATCCAAAAGAACTTAAATTACAAAGAGAAACCAATTCATCAAGGATTAAGACTTGCTTCAATCAATATCCAAAAGAACTTAAATTACAAAGAGAAACCAATTCATCAAGGATTAAGACTTGCTTTCAATCAATATCCAAAAGAACTTAAAGTACAAAGAGAAACCAATTCATCAAGGATTAAGACTTGCTTTCAATCAATATCCAAAAGAACTTAAATTACAAAGAGAAACCAATTCATCAAGGATTAAGACTTGCTTTCAATCAATATCCAAAAGAACTTAAATTACAAAGAGAAACCAATTCATCAAGGATTAAGACTTGCTTTCAATCAATATCCAAAAGAACTTAAAGGTACAAAGAGAAACCAATTCATCAAGGATTAAGACTTGCTTTCAATCAATATCCAAAAGAACTTAAATTACAAAGAGAAACCAATTCATCAAGGATTAAGACTTGCTTTCAATCAATATCCAAAAGAACTTAAATTACAAAGAGAAACCAATTCATCAAGGATTAAGACTTGCTTCAATCAATATCCAAAAGAACTTAAATTACAAAGAGAAACCAATTCATCAAGGATTAAGACTTGCTTTCAATCAATATCCAAAAGAACTTAAAGAACAAAGAGAAACCAATTCATCAAGGATTAAGACTTGCTTTCAATCAATATCCAAAAGAACTTAAATTACAAGAGAAACCAATTCATCAAGGATTAAGACTTGCATTCAATCAATATCCAAAAGAACTTAAATCACAAAAAGAAACCAATTCATCAAGGATGAAGACTTGCTTTCAATCAATATCCAAGGGTACTTAAAGTACAAAGAGAAACCAATTCACAAAGGATTAAGACTTGCATTCAATCAATATCCAAAAGAACTTAAATTACAAAGAGAAACCAATTCATCAAGGATTAAGACTTGCTTTCAATCAATATCCAAAAGAACTTAAATTACAAAGAGAAACCAATTCATCAAGGATTAAGACTTGCTTTCAATCAATATCCAAAAGAACTTAAATTACAAGAGAAACCAATTCATCAAGGATTAAGACTTGCTTTCAATCAATATCCAAAAGAACTTAAATTACAAAAGAAACCAATTCATCAAGGATTAAGACTTGCTTTCAATCAATATCCAAAAGAACTTAAATTACAAAGAGAAACCAATTCATCAAGGATTAAGACTTGCTTTCAATCAATATCCAAAAGAACTTAAATTACAAAAAGAGAAACCAATTCATCAAGGATTAAGACTTGCTTTCAATCAATATCCAAAAGAACTTAAAGAACAAAGAGAAACCAATTCATCAAGGATTAAGACTTGCTTCAATCAATATCCAAAAGAACTTAAAGAGAAACCAATTACAAAGAGAAACCAATTCATCAAGGATTAAGACTTGCTTTCAATCAATATCCAAAAGAACTTAAATTACAAAGAGAAACCAATTCATCAAGGATTAAGACTTGCTTTCAATCAATATCCAAAAGAACTTAAAGTACAAAGAGAAACCAATTCATCAAGGATTAAGACTTGCTTTCAATCAATATCCAAAAGAACTTAAATTACAAAGAGAAACCAATTCATCAAGGATTAAGACTTGCTTTCAATCAATATCCAAAAGAACTTAAAGGTACAAAGAGAAACCAATTCATCAAGGATTAAGACTTGCTTTCAATCAATATCCAAAAGAACTTAAAGTACAAAGAGAAACCAATTCATCAAGGATTAAGACTTGCTTTCAATCAATATCCAAAAGAACTTAAATTACAAAGAGAAACCAATTCATCAAGGATTAAGACTTGCTTTCAATCAATATCCAAAAGAACTTAAAGGTACAAAGAGAAACCAATTCATCAAGGATTAAGACTTGCTTTCAATCAATATCCAAAAGAACTTAAATTACAAAGAGAAACCAATTCATCAAGGATTAAGACTTGCTTTCAATCAATATCCAAAAGAACTTAAAGAACAAAGAGAAACCAATTCATCAAGGATTAAGACTTGCTTTCAATCAATATCCAAAAGAACTTAAATTACAAAAGAAACCAATTCATCAAGGATTAAGACTTGCTTTCAATCAATATCCAAAAGAACTTAAATTACAAAGAGAAACCAATTCATCAAGGATTAAGACTTGCTTTCAATCAATATCCAAAAGAACTTAAATTACAAAGAGAAACCAATTCATCAAGGATTAAGACTTGCTTTCAATCAATATCCAAAAGAACTTAAAGTACAAAGAGAAACCAATTCATCAAGGATTAAGACTTGCTTTCAATCAATATCCAAAAGAACTTAAATTACAAGAGAGAAACCAATTCATCAAGGATTAAGACTTGCTTTCAATCAATATCCAAAAGAACTTAAAGTACAAAGAGAAACCAATTCATCAAGGATTAAGACTTGCTTTCAATCAATATCCAAAAGAACTTAAATTACAAAGAGAAACCAATTCATCAAGGATTAAGACTTGCTTTCAATCAATATCCAAAAGAACTTAAATTACAAAGAGAAACCAATTCATCAAGGATTAAGACTTGCTTTCAATCAATATCCAAAAGAACTTAAAGTACAAAGAGAAACCAATTCATCAAGGATTAAGACTTGCTTTCAATCAATATCCAAAAGAACTTAAATTACAAAGAGAAACCAATTCATCAAGGATTAAGACTTGCTTTCAATCAATATCCAAAAGAACTTAAAGAACAAAGAGAAACCAATTCATCAAGGATTAAGACTTGCTTTCAATCAATATCCAAAAGAACTTAAATTACAAAGAGAAACCAATTCATCAAGGATTAAGACTTGCTTTCAATCAATATCCAAAAGAACTTAAATTACAAAGAGAAACCAATTCATCAAGGATTAAGACTTGCTTTCAATCAATATCCAAAAGAACTTAAATTACAAAGAGAAACCAATTCATCAAGGATTAAGACTTGCTTTCAATCAATATCCAAAAGAACTTAAAGTACAAAGAGAAACCAATTCATCAAGGATTAAGACTTGCTTTCAATCAATATCCAAAAGAACTTAAATTACAAAGAGAAACCAATTCATCAAGGATTAAGACTTGCTTTCAATCAATATCCAAAAGAACTTAAATTACAAAGAGAAACCAATTCATCAAGGATTAAGACTTGCTTTCAATCAATATCCAAAAGAACTTAAAGTACAAAGAGAAACCAATTCATCAAGGATTAAGACTTGCTTTCAATCAATATCCAAAAGAACTTAAATTACAAAGAGAAACCAATTCATCAAGGATTAAGACTTGCTTTCAATCAATATCCAAAAGAACTTAAAGTACAAAGAGAAACCAATTCATCAAGGATTAAGACTTGCTTTCAATCAATATCCAAAAGAACTTAAATTACAAAGAGAAACCAATTCATCAAGGATTAAGACTTGCTTTCAATCAATATCCAAAAGAACTTAAATACAAAGAGAAACCAATTCATCAAGGATTAAGACTTGCTTTCAATCAATATCCAAAAGAACTTAAATTACAAAGAGAAACCAATTCATCAAGGATTAAGACTTGCTTTCAATCAATATCCAAAAGAACTTAAATTACAAAGAGAAACCAATTCATCAAGGATTAAGACTTGCTTTCAATCAATATCCAAAAGAACTTAAAGAACAAAGAGAAACCAATTCATCAAGGATTAAGACTTGCTTTCAATCAATATCCAAAAGAACTTAAATTACAAAGAGAAACCAATTCATCAAGGATTAAGACTTGCTTTCAATCAATATCCAAAAGAACTTAAATTACAAAGAGAAACCAATTCATCAAGGATTAAGACTTGCTTTCAATCAATATCCAAAAGAACTTAAATTACAAAGAGAAACCAATTCATCAAGGATTAAGACTTGCTTTCAATCAATATCCAAAAGAACTTAAAGTACAAAGAGAAACCAATTCATCAAGGATTAAGACTTGCTTTCAATCAATATCCAAAAGAACTTAAATTACAAAGAGAAACCAATTCATCAAGGATTAAGACTTGCTTTCAATCAATATCCAAAAGAACTTAAATTACAAAGAGAAACCAATTCATCAAGGATTAAGACTTGCTTTCAATCAATATCCAAAAGAACTTAAATTACAAAGAGAAAACCAATTCATCAAGGATTAAGACTTGCTTTCAATCAATATCCAAAAGAACTTAAATTACAAAGAAAACCAATTCATCAAGGATTAAGACTTGCTTTCAATCAATATCCAAAAGAACTTAAATTACAAAGAGAAACCAATTCATCAAGGATTAAGACTTGCTTTCAATCAATATCCAAAAGAACTTAAATTACAAAGAGAAACCAATTCATCAAGGATTAAGACTTGCTTTCAATCAATATCCAAAAGAACTTAAATTACAAAGAGAAACCAATTCATCAAGGATTAAGACTTGCTTTCAATCAATATCCAAAAGAACTTAAATTACAAAGAGAAACCAATTCATCAAGGATTAAGACTTGCTTTCAATCAATATCCAAAAGAACTTAAATTACAAAGAGAAACCAATTCATCAAGGATTAAGACTTGCTTTCAATCAATATCCAAAAGAACTTAAATTACAAAGAGAAACCAATTCATCAAGGATTAAGACTTGCTTTCAATCAATATCCAAAAGAACTTAAATTACAACAGAGAAACCAATTCATCAAGGATTAAGACTTGCTTTCAATCAATATCCAAAAGAACTTAAAGTACAAAGAGAAACCAATTCATCAAGGATTAAGACTTGCTTTCAATCAATATCCAAAAGAACTTAAATTACAAAGAGAAACCAATTCATCAAGGATTAAGACTTGCTTTCAATCAATATCCAAAAGAACTTAAATTACAAAGAGAAACCAATTCATCAAGGATTAAGACTTGCTTTCAATCAATATCCAAAAGAACTTAAATTACAAAGAGAAACCAATTCATCAAGGATTAAGACTTGCTTTCAATCAATATCCAAAAGAACTTAAATTACAAAGAGAAACCAATTCATCAAGGATTAAGACTTGCTTTCAATCAATATCCAAAAGAACTTAAATTACAAAGAGAAACCAATTCATCAAGGATTAAGACTTGCTTTCAATCAATATCCAAAAGAACTTAAATTACAAAGAGAAACCAATTCATCAAGGATTAAGACTTGCTTCAATCAATATCCAAAAGAACTTAAATTACAAAGACAAAGAGAAACCAATTCATCAAGGATTAAGACTTGCTTTCAATCAATATCCAAAAGAACTTAAATTACAAAGAGAAACCAATTCATCAAGGATTAAGACTTGCTTTCAATCAATATCCAAAAGAACTTAAAGAACAAAGAGAAACCAATTCATCAAGGATTAAGACTTGCTTTCAATCAATATCCAAAAGAACTTAAATTACAAAGAGAAACCAATTCATCAAGGATTAAGACTTGCTTTCAATCAATATCCAAAAGAACTTAAAGTACAAAGAGAAACCAATTCATCAAGGATTAAGACTTGCTTTCAATCAATATCCAAAAAAGAACTTAAATTACAAAGAGAAACCAATTCATCAAGGATTAAGACTTGCTTTCAATCAATATCCAAAAGAACTTAAATTACAAAGAGAAACCAATTCATCAAGGATTAAGACTTGCTTTCAATCAATATCCAAAAGAACTTAAATTACAAAGAGAAACCAATTCATCAAGGATTAAGACTTGCTTTCAATCAATATCCAAAAGAACTTAAATTACAAAGAGAAACCAATTCATCAAGGATTAAGACTTGCTTTCAATCAATATCCAAAAGAACTTAAATTACAAAGAGAGAAACCAATTCATCAAGGATTAAGACTTGCTTTCAATCAATATCCAAAAGAACTTAAATTACAAAGAGAAACCAATTCATCAAGGATTAAGACTTGCTTTCAATCAATATCCAAAAGAACTTAAAGTACAAAGAGAAACCAATTCATCAAGGATTAAGACTTGCTTTCAATCAATATCCAAAAGAACTTAAATTACAAAGAGAAACCAATTCATCAAGGATTAAGACTTGCTTTCAATCAATATCCAAAAGAACTTAAATTACAAAGAGAAACCAATTCATCAAGGATTAAGACTTGCTTTCAATCAATATCCAAAAGAACTTAAATTACAAAGAGAAACCAATTCATCAAGGATTAAGACTTGCTTTCAATCAATATCCAAAGAACTTAAATTACAAAGAGAAACCAATTCATCAAGGATTAAGACTTGCTTTCAATCAATATCCAAAAGAACTTAAAGTACAAAGAGAAACCAATTCATCAAGGATTAAGACTTGCTTTCAATCAATATCCAAAAGAACTTAAAGTACAAAGAGAAACCAATTCATCAAGGATTAAGACTTGCTTTCAATCAATATCCAAAAGAACTTAAATTACAAGAGAGAAACCAATTCATCAAGGATTAAGACTTGCTTTCAATCAATATCCAAAAGAACTTAAATTACAAAGAAAACCAATTCATCAAGGATTAAGACTTGCTTTCAATCAATATCCAAAAGAACTTAAATTACAAAGAGAAACCAATTCATCAAGGATTAAGACTTGCTTTCAATCAATATCCAAAAGAACTTAAAGTACAAAGAGAAACCAATTCATCAAGGATTAAGACTTGCTTTCAATCAATATCCAAAAGAACTTAAATTACAAAGAGAAACCAATTCATCAAGGATTAAGACTTGCTTTCAATCAATATCCAAAAGAACTTAAATTACAAAGAGAAACCAATTCATCAAGGATTAAGACTTGCTTTCAATCAATATCCAAAAGAACTTAAATTACAAAGAGAAACCAATTCATCAAGGATTAAGACTTGCTTTCAATCAATATCCAAAAAAGAACTTAAATTACAAAGAGAAACCAATTCATCAAGGATTAAGACTTGCTTTCAATCAATATCCAAAAGAACTTAAATTACAAAGAGAAACCAATTCATCAAGGATTAAGACTTGCTTTCAATCAATATCCAAAAAAGAACTTAAATTACAAAGAGAAACCAATTCATCAAGGATTAAGACTTGCTTCAATCAATATCCAAAAGAACTTAAATTACAAAGAGAAACCAATTCATCAAGGATTAAGACTTGCTTTCAATCAATATCCAAAAGAACTTAAAGTACAAAGAGAAACCAATTCATCAAGGATTAAGACTTGCTTTCAATCAATATCCAAAAGAACTTAAATTACAAGAGAAACCAATTCATCAAGGATTAAGACTTGCTTTCAATCAATATCCAAAAGAACTTAAATTACAAGAGAGAACCAATTCATCAAGGATTAAGACTTGCTTTCAATCAATATCCAAAAGAACTTAAATTACAAGAGAGAAACCAATTCATCAAGGATTAAGACTTGCTTTCAATCAATATCCAAAAGAACTTAAATTACAAAGAGAAACCAATTCATCAAGGATTAAGACTTGCTTTCAATCAATATCCAAAAGAACTTAAATTACAAAGAGAAACCAATTCATCAAGGATTAAGACTTGCTTTCAATCAATATCCAAAAGAACTTAAAGTACAAAGAGAAACCAATTCATCAAGGATTAAGACTTGCTTTCAATCAATATCCAAAAGAACTTAAATTACAAAGAGAAACCAATTCATCAAGGATTAAGACTTGCTTTCAATCAATATCCAAAAGAACTTAAAGTACAAAGAGAAACCAATTCATCAAGGATTAAGACTTGCTTTCAATCAATATCCAAAAGAACTTAAAGTACAAAGAGAAACCAATTCATCAAGGATTAAGACTTGCTTTCAATCAATATCCAAAAGAACTTAAATTACAAAGAGAAACCAATTCATCAAGGATTAAGACTTGCTTTCAATCAATATCCAAAAGAACTTAAATTACAAAGAGAAACCAATTCATCAAGGATTAAGACTTGCTTTCAATCAATATCCAAAAGAACTTAAAGTACAAAGAGAAACCAATTCATCAAGGATTAAGACTTGCTTTCAATCAATATCCAAAAGAACTTAAATTACAAAGAGAAACCAATTCATCAAGGATTAAGACTTGCTTTCAATCAATATCCAAAAGAACTTAAATTACAAAGAGAAACCAATTCATCAAGGATTAAGACTTGCTTTCAATCAATATCCAAAAGAACTTAAATTACAAAGAGAAACCAATTCATCAAGGATTAAGACTTGCTTTCAATCAATATCCAAAAGAACTTAAAGTACAAAGAGAAACCAATACTTCAAGGATTAAGACTTGCTTTCAGTCAATATCCAAAAGAACTTAAAGTACAAAGAGAAACCAATTCATCAAGGATTAAGACTTGCTTTCAATCAATATCCAAAAGAACTTAAATTACAAAGAGAAACCAATTCATCAAGGATTAAGACTTGCTTTCAATCAATATCCAAAAAGAACTTAAAGTACAAGAGAGAACCAATTCATCAAGGATTAAGACTTGCTTTCAATCAATATCCAAAAGAACTTAAATTACAAAGAGAAACCAATTCATCAAGGATTAAGACTTGCTTTCAATCAATATCCAAAAGAACTTAAATTACAAGAGAAACCAATTCATCAAGGATTAAGACTTGCTTTCAATCAATATCCAAAAGAACTTAAATTACAAAGAGAAACCAATTCATCAAGGATTAAGACTTGCTTTCAATCAATATCCAAAAAAGAACTTAAATTACAAAGAGAAACCAATTCATCAAGGATTAAGACTTGCTTTCAATCAATATCCAAAAGAACTTAAATTACAAAGAGAAACCAATTCATCAAGGATTAAGACTTGCTTTCAATCAATATCCAAAAGAAGAACTTAAATTACAAAGAAGAAACCAATTCATCAAGGATTAAGACTTGCTTTCAATCAATATCCAAAAGAACTTAAATTACAAAGAAAGAGAAACCAATTCATCAAGGATTAAGACTTGCTTTCAATCAATATCCAAAAGAACTTAAATTACAGAAGAGAAACCAATTCATCAAGGATTAAGACTTGCTTTCAATCAATATCCAAAAGAACTTAAATTTACAAAGAGAAACCAATTCATCAAGGATTAAGACTTGCTTACAATCAATATCCAAAAGAACTTAAATTACAAAAAAAAACCAATTCATCAAGGATTAAGACTTGATTTCAATCAATATCCCAAAAGAACTTAAATTACAAAGAGAAACCAATTCATCAAGGATTAAGACTTGCTTTCAATCAATATCCAAAAGAACTTAAAGTACAAGAGAAACCAATTCATCAAGGATTAAGACTTGCTTTCAATCAATATCCAAAAAGAACATAAAGTACAAAGAGAAACAAATTCATCAAGGATTAAGACTTGCATTTAATCAATATCCAAAAGAACTTAAATTACAAAAAAAAACCAATTCATCAAGGATTAAGACTTGCCTCCAATCAATGGCCAAAAGATCTTAAAAGACAAAGAGAAACCAATTCATCAAGGATTAAGACTTGCTTTCAATCAATATATCCAAAAGAACTTAAATTACAAAGAGAAACCAATTCATCAAGGATTAAGACTTGCTTTCAATCAATATCCAAAAGAACTTAAATTACAAAGAGAAACCAATTCATCAAGGATTAAGACTTGCTTTCAATCAATATCCAAAGAACTTAAATTACAAAAGAAACCAATTCATCAAGGATTAAGACTTGCTTTTCAATCAATATCCCAAAAGAACTTATTACAAAGAGAAACCAATTCATCAAGGATTAAGACTTGCTTTTCAATCAATATCCAAAAGAACTTAAATTACAAAGAAACCAATTCATCAGGATTAAGACTTGCTTTCAATCAATATCCAAAAAGAACTTAAATTACAAAGAGAGAAACCAATTCATCAAGGATTAAGACTTGCTTTTCAATCAATATCCAAAAGAACTTAAAGAACAAAGAGAAACCAATTCATCAAGGATTAAGACTTGCTTTCAATCAATATCCAAAAGAACTTAAAGTACAAAGAGAAACCAATTCATCAAGGATTAAGACTTGCTTTTCAATCAATATCCAAAAGAACTTAAATTACAAAGAAACCAATTCATCAAGGATTAAGACTTGCTTTCAATCAATATCCAAAAGAACTTAAAGTACAAAGAGAAACCAATTCATCAAGGATTAAGACTTGCTTTCAATCAATATCCCAAAAGAACTTAAATTACAAAGAGAGAAACCAATTCATCAAGGATTAAGACTTGCTTTCAATCAATATCCAAAAAGAACTTAAATTACAAAGAGAAACCAATTCATCAAGGATTAAGACTTGCTTTCAATCAATATCCAAAAGAACTTAAAGTACAAGAGAAACCAATTCATCAAGGATTAAGACTTGCTTTCAATCAATATCCAAAAGAACTTAAATTACAAAGAGAAACCAATTCATCAAGGATTAAGACTTGCTTTCAATCAATATCCAAAAGAACTTAATTACAAAGAGAAACCAATTCATCAAGGATTAAGACTTGCTTTCAATCAATATCCAAAAGAACTTAAATTACAAAGAAGAGAAACCAATTCATCAAGGATTAAGACTTGCTTTCAATCAATATCCAAAAGAACTTAAATTACAAAGAGAAACCAATTCATCAAGGATTAAGACTTGCTTTCAATCAATATCCAAAAAGAACTTAAATTACAAAGAGAAACCAATTCATCAAGGATTAAGACTTGCTTTCAATCAATATCCAAAAGAACTTAAATTACAAAAGAGAAACCAATTCATCAAGGATTAAGACTTGCTTTCAATCAATATCCAAAAGAACTTAAATTACAAAGAGAAACCAATTCATCAAGGATTAAGACTTGCTTTCAATCAATATCCAAAAGAACTTAAAGTACAAAGAGAAACCAATTCATCAAGGATTAAGACTTGCTTTCAATCAATATCCAAAAGAACTTAAATTACAAAGAGAAACCAATTCATCAAGGATTAAGACTTGCTTTCAATCAATATCCAAAAAGAACTTAAAATACAAAGAGAAACCAATTCATCAAAGGATTAAGACTTGCTTTCAATCAATATCCAAAAGAACTTAAATTACAAAGAGAAACCAATTCATCAAGGATTAAGACTTGCTTTCAATCAATATCCAAAAGAACTTAAATTACAAAAGAGAAACCAATTCATCAAGGATTAAGACTTGCTTTTCAATCAATATCCAAAAGAACTTAAAATTACAAAGAGAAACCAATTCATCAAGGATTAAGACTTGCTTTCAATCAATATCCAAAAAGAACTTAAATTACAAAGAGAAACCAATTCATCAAGGATTAAGACTTGCTTTCAATCAATATCCAAAAGAACTTAAAGTACACAGAAGAAACCAATTCATCAAGGATTAAGACTTGCTTTCAATCAATATCCCAAAAGAACTTAAATTACAAAGAGAAACCAATTCATCAAGGATTAAGACTTGCTTTTCAATCAATATCCAAAAAGAACTTAAAGTACAAAGAGAAACCAATTCATCAAGGATTAAGACTTGCTTTCAATCAATATCCAAAAGAACTTAAATTACAAAGAGAAACCAATTCATCAAGGATTAAGACTTGCTTTCAATCAATATCCAAAAGAACTTAAATTACAAAGAGAAACCAATTCATCAAGGATTAAGACTTGCTTTCAATCAATATATCCAAAAGAACTTAAAGTACAAAAGAGAACCAATTCATCAAGGATTAAGACTTGCTTTCAATCAATATCCAAAAGAACTTAAATTACAAAGAGAAACCAATTCATCAAGGATTAAGACTTGCTTTCAATCAATATCCAAAGAACTTAAAGTACAAAGAGAGAAACCAATTCATCAAAGGATTAAGACTTGCTTTCAATCAATATCCAAAAGAACTTAAATTACAAAGAAGAGAAACCAATTCATCAAGGATTAAGACTTGCTTTCAATCAATATCCAAAAGAACTTAAATTACAAGAGAAACCAATTCATCAAGGATTAAGACTTGCTTTCAATCAATATCCAAAAAGAACTTAAATTACAAAGAGAAACCAATTCATCAAAGGATTAAGACTTGCTTTCAATCAATATCCAAAAAAGAACTTAAATTACAAAGAGAAACCAATTCATCAAGGATTAAGACTTGCTTTCAATCAATATCCAAAAGAACTTAAATTACAAAGAGAAACCAATTCATCAAGGATTAAGACTTGCTTTCAATCAATATCCAAAAGAACTTAAATTACAAAGAGAAAC
This sequence comes from Pterocarpus macrocarpus, assembly GCA_031439585.1. Classification (NCBI taxonomy): domain Eukaryota; kingdom Viridiplantae; phylum Streptophyta; class Magnoliopsida; order Fabales; family Fabaceae; genus Pterocarpus; species Pterocarpus macrocarpus. The sequence goes on from JAVHNN010000298.1 coordinate 16,305, forward strand.
CAATTCATCAAGGATTAAGACTTGCTTTCAATCAATATCCAAAAGAACTTAAAGTACAAAGAGAAACCAATTCATCAAGGATTAAGACTTGCTTTCAATCAATATCCAAAAGAACTTAAATTACAAAGAGAAACCAATTCATCAAGGATTAAGACTTGCTTTCAATCAATATCCAAAAGAACTTAAAATACAAAGAGAAACCAATTCATCAAGGATTAAGACTTGCTTTCAATCAATATCCCAAAAGAACTTAAATTACAAAGAGAAACCAATTCATCAAGGATTAAGACTTGCTTTCAATCAATATCCAAAAGAACTTAAATTACAAAGAGAAACCAATTCATCAAGGATTAAGACTTGCTTTCAATCAATATCCAAAAGAAATTAAACTACAAAGAGAAACCAAATCATCAAGGATTAAGACTTGCTTTCAATCAATATCCAAAAGAACTTAAATTACAAAGAGAAGCCAATTCATCAAGGATTAAGACTTGCTTTCAATCAATATCCAAAAGAACTTAAATTACAAAGAGAAACCAATTCATCAAGGATTAAGACTTGCTTTCAATCAATATCCAAAAGAACTTAAATTACAAAGAGAAACCAATTCATCAAGGATTAAGACTTGCTTTCAATCAATATCCAAAAGAACTTAAAGTACAAAGAGAAACCAATTCATCAAGGATTAAGACTTGCGTTCAATCAATATCCAAAAGAACTTAAATAACAAAAAGAAACCAATTCATCAAGGATTAAGACTTGTGTTCAGTCAATATCCAAAAGAACTTCAATTACAAAGAGAAACCAATTCATCAAGGATTAAGACTTGCTTTCAATCAATATCCAAAAGAACTTAAAGTACAAAGAGAAACCAATTCATCAAGGATTAAGACTTGCTTTCAATCAATATCCAAAAGAACTTAAATTACAAAGAGAAACCAATTCATCAAGGATTAAGACTTGCTTTCAATCAATATCCAAAAGAACTTAAATTACAAAGAGAAACCAATTCATCAAGGATTAAGACTTGCTTTCAATCAATATCCAAAAGAACTTAAATTACAAAGAGAAACCAATTCATCAAGGATTAAGACTTGCTTTCAATCAATATCCAAAAGAACTTAAATTACAAAGAGAAACCAATTCATCAAGGATTAAGACTTGCTTTCAATCAATATCCAAAAGAACTTAAATTACAAAGAGAAACCAATTCATCAAGGATTAAGACTTGCTTTCAATCAATATCCAAAAGAACTTAAATTACAAAGAGAAACCAATTCATCAAGGATTAAGACTTGCTTTCAATCAATATCCAAAAGAACTTAAATTACAAAGAGAAACCAATTCATCAAGGATTAAGACTTGCTTTCAATCAATATCCAAAAGAACTTAAATTACAAAGAGAAACCAATTCATCAAGGATTAAGACTTGCTTTCAATCAATATCCAAAAGAACTTAAATTACAAAGAGAAACCAATTCATCAAGGATTAAGACTTGCTTTCAATCAATATCCAAAAGAACTTAAATTACAAAGAGAAACCAATTCATCAAGGATTAAGACTTGCTTTCAATCAATATCCAAAAGAACTTAAAGTACAAAGAGAAACCAATTCATCAAGGATTAAGACTTGCTTTCAATCAATATCCAAAAGAACTTAAATTACAAAAGAGAACCAATTCATCAAGGATTAAGACTTGCTTTCAATCAATATCCAAAAGAACTTAAAGTACAAAGAGAAACCAATTCATCAAGGATTAAGACTTGCTTTCAATCAATATCCAAAAGAACTTAAATTACAAGAGAAACCAATTCATCAAGGATTAAGACTTGCTTTCAATCAATATCCAAAAGAACTTAAATTACAAAGAGAAACCAATTCATCAAGGATTAAGACTTGCTTTCAATCAATATCCAAAAGAACTTAAATTACAAAGAGAAACCAATTCATCAAGGATTAAGACTTGCTTTCAATCAATATCCAAAAGAACTTAAATTACAAAGAGAAACCAATTCATCAAGGATTAAGACTTGCTTTCAATCAATATCCAAAAGAACTTAAATTACAAAGAGAAACCAATTCATCAAGGATTAAGACTTGCTTTCAATCAATATCCAAAAGAACTTAAATTACAAAGAGAAACCAATTCATCAAGGATTAAGACTTGCTTTCAATCAATATCCAAAAGAACTTAAAGTACAAAGAGAAACCAATTCATCAAGGATTAAGACTTGCTTTCAATCAATATCCAAAAGAACTTAAATTACAAAGAGAAACCAATTCATCAAGGATTAAGACTTGCTTTCAATCAATATCCAAAAGAACTTAAAGTACAAAGAGAAACCAATTCATCAAGGATTAAGACTTGCTTTCAATCAATATCCAAAAGAACTTAAATTACAAAGAGAAACCAATTCATCAAGGATTAAGACTTGCTTTCAATCAATATCCAAAAGAACTTAAATTACAAAGAGAAACCAATTCATCAAGGATTAAGACTTGCTTTCAATCAATATCCAAAAGAACTTAAATTACAAAGAGAAACCAATTCATCAAGGATTAAGACTTGCTTTCAATCAATATCCAAAAGAACTTAAATTACAAAGAGAAACCAATTCATCAAGGATTAAGACTTGCTTTCAATCAATATCCAAAAGAACTTAAATTACAAAGAGAAACCAATTCATCAAGGATTAAGACTTGCTTTCAATCAATATCCAAAAGAACTTAAATTACAAAGAGAAACCAATTCATCAAGGATTAAGACTTGCTTTCAATCAATATCCAAAAGAACTTAAATTACAAAGAGAAACCAATTCATCAAGGATTAAGACTTGCTTTCAATCAATATCCAAAAGAACTTAAAAAGTACAAGAGAAACCAATTCATCAAGGATTAAGACTTGCTTTCAATCAATATCCAAAAGAACTTAAATTACAAAGAGAAACCAATTCATCAAGGATTAAGACTTGCTTTCAATCAATATCCAAAAGAACTTAAAGTACAAAGAGAAACCAATTCATCAAGGATTAAGACTTGCTTTCAATCAATATCCAAAAGAACTTAAATTACAAAGAGAAACCAATTCATCAAGGATTAAGACTTGCTTTCAATCAATATCCAAAGAACTTAAATTACAAAGAGAAACCAATTCATCAAGGATTAAGACTTGCTTTCAATCAATATCCAAAAGAACTTAAATTACAAAGAGAAACCAATTCATCAAGGATTAAGACTTGCTTTCAATCAATATCCAAAAGAACTTAAATTACAAAGAGAAACCAATTCATCAAGGATTAAGACTTGCTTTCAATCAATATCCAAAAGAACTTAAATTACAAAGAGAAACCAATTCATCAAGGATTAAGACTTGCTTTCAATCAATATCCAAAAGAACTTAAAGTACAAAGAGAAACCAATTCATCAAGGATTAAGACTTGCTTTCAATCAATATCCAAAAGAACTTAAATTACAAAGAGAAACCAATTCATCAAGGATTAAGACTTGCTTTCAATCAATATCCAAAAGAACTTAAAGTACAAAGAGAAACCAATTCATCAAGGATTAAGACTTGCTTTCAATCAATATCCAAAAGAACTTAAATTACAAAGAGAAACCAATTCATCAAGGATTAAGACTTGCTTTCAATCAATATCCAAAAGAACTTAAAGTACAAAGAGAAACCAATTCATCAAGGATTAAGACTTGCTTTCAATCAATATCCAAAAGAACTTAAAGTACAAAGAGAAACCAATTCATCAAGGATTAAGACTTGCTTTCAATCAATATCCAAAAGAACTTAAATTACAAAGAGAAACCAATTCATCAAGGATTAAGACTTGCTTTCAATCAATATCCAAAAGAACTTAAAGTACAAAGAGAACCAATTCATCAAGGATTAAGACTTGCTTTCAATCAATATCCAAAAGAACTTAAATTACAAAGAGAAACCAATTCATCAAGGATTAAGACTTGCTTTCAATCAATATCCAAAAGAACTTAAATACAAAGAGAAACCAATTCATCAAGGATTAAGACTTGCTTTCAATCAATATCCAAAAGAACTTAAAGTACAAAGAGAAACCAATTCATCAAGGATTAAGACTTGCTTTCAATCAATATCCAAAAGAACTTAAAGTACAAAGAGAAACCAATTCATCAAGGATTAAGACTTGCTTTCAATCAATATCCAAAAGAACTTAAATTACAAAGAGAAACCAATTCATCAAGGATTAAGACTTGCTTTCAATCAATATCCAAAAGAACTTAAAGTACAAAGAGAAACCAATTCATCAAGGATTAAGACTTGCTTTCAATCAATATCCAAAAGAACTTAAATTACAAAGAGAAACCAATTCATCAAGGATTAAGACTTGCTTTCAATCAATATCCAAAAGAACTTAAATTACAAAGAGAAACCAATTCATCAAGGATTAAGACTTGCTTTCAATCAATATCCAAAAGAACTTAAATTACAAAGAGAAACCAATTCATCAAGGATTAAGACTTGCTTTCAATCAATATCCAAAAGAACTTAAATTACAAAGAGAAACCAATTCATCAAGGATTAAGACTTGCTTTCAATCAATATCCAAAAGAACTTAAAGTACAAAGAGAAACCAATTCATCAAGGATTAAGACTTGCTTTCAATCAATATCCAAAAGAACTTAAATTACAAAGAGAAACCAATTCATCAAGGATTAAGACTTGCTTTCAATCAATATCCAAAAGAACTTAAAGTACAAAGAGAAACCAATTCATCAAGGATTAAGACTTGCTTTCAATCAATATCCAAAAGAACTTAAATTACAAAGAGAAACCAATTCATCAAGGATTAAGACTTGCTTTCAATCAATATCCAAAAGAACTTAAATTACAAAGAGAAACCAATTCATCAAGGATTAAGACTTGCTTTCAATCAATATCCAAAAGAACTTAAATTACAAAAGAAACCAATTCATCAAGGATTAAGACTTGCTTTCAATCAATATCCAAAAGAACTTAAAGTACAAAGAGAAACCAATTCATCAAGGATTAAGACTTGCTTTCAATCAATATCCAAAAGAACTTAAATTACAAAGAGAAACCAATTCATCAAGGATTAAGACTTGCTTTCAATCAATATCCAAAAGAACTTAAATTACAAAGAGAAACCAATTCATCAAGGATTAAGACTTGCTTTCAATCAATATCCAAAAGAACTTAAAGTACAAAGAGAAACCAATTCATCAAGGATTAAGACTTGCTTTCAATCAATATCCAAAAGAACTTAAATTACAAAGAGAAACCAATTCATCAAGGATTAAGACTTGCTTTCAATCAATATCCAAAAGAACTTAAATTACAAAGAGAAACCAATTCATCAAGGATTAAGACTTGCTTTCAATCAATATCCAAAAGAACTTAAATTACAAAGAGAAACCAATTCATCAAGGATTAAGACTTGCTTTCAATCAATATCCAAAAGAACTTAAATTACAAAGAGAAACCAATTCATCAAGGATTAAGACTTGCTTTCAATCAATATCCAAAAGAACTTAAATTACAAAGAGAAACCAATTCATCAAGGATTAAGACTTGCTTTCAATCAATATCCAAAAGAACTTAAATTACAAAGAGAAACCAATTCATCAAGGATTAAGACTTGCTTTCAATCAATATCCAAAAGAACTTAAAGTACAAAGAGAAACCAATTCATCAAGGATTAAGACTTGCTTTCAATCAATATCCAAAAGAACTTAAATTACAAAGAGAAACCAATTCATCAAGGATTAAGACTTGCTTTCAATCAATATCCAAAAGAACTTAAATTACAAAGAGAAACCAATTCATCAAGGATTAAGACTTGCTTTCAATCAATATCCAAAAGAACTTAAAGTACAAAGAGAAACCAATTCATCAAGGATTAAGACTTGCTTTCAATCAATATCCAAAAGAACTTAAATTACAAAGAGAAACCAATTCATCAAGGATTAAGACTTGCTTTCAATCAATATCCAAAAGAACTTAAAGTACAAAGAGAAACCAATTCATCAAGGATTAAGACTTGCTTTCAATCAATATCCAAAAGAACTTAAATTACAAAGAGAAACCAATTCATCAAGGATTAAGACTTGCTTTCAATCAATATCCAAGAGAACTTAAATTACAAAGTGAAACTAATTCATCAAGGTTTAAGACTTGCTTTCAACCAATTTCCAAGAGAACTTAAAGTACAAAGAGAAACCAATTCGTCAAGGATGAAGACTTGCTTTCAATCAATATCCAAAAGAACTTAAATCACAAAGAGAAACCAATTCATCAAGGATTAAGACTTGCTTTCAATCAATATCCAAAAAGAACTTAAATTACAAAGAGAAACCAATTCATCAAGGATTAAGACTTGCTTTCAATCAATATCCAAGAGAACTTAAATTACAAAGAGAAACCAATTCATCAAGGATTAAGACTTGCATTCAATCAATATCCAAAAGAACTTAAATTACAAAGAAAAACCAATTCATCAAGGATTAAGACTTGCTTTCAATCAATATCCAAAAGAACTTAAATTACAAAGAGAAACCAATTCATCAAGGATTAAGATTTGCTTTCAATCAATATCCAAGGGAACTTAAATCACAAAGAGTAACCAATTCATCAAGGATTAAGACTTGCTTTCAATCAATATCCAAAAGAACTTAAATTACAAAGAGAAACCAATTCATCAAGGATTAAGATTTGCTTTCAATCAATATCCAAGGGAACTTAAAGTACGAAGAGAAACCAATTCATCAAGCATTAAGACTTGCTTTCAATCAATGGCCAAAAGAACTTAAAGAACAAAGAGAATCCAATTCATCAAGGATTAAGACTTGCTTCCAGTCAATATCCAAAAGAACTTAAATTACAAAAAGAAACCAATTCATTAAGGATTAAGACTTGCTTTCAATCAATATCCAAAAGAACTTAAATTACAAAGAGAGAACCAATTCATCAAGGATTAAGACTTGCTTTCAATCAATATCCAAAAGAACTTAAATTACAAAGAGAAACCAATTCATCAAAGATTAAGACTTGCTTTCAATCAATATCCAAAAGAACTTAAATTACAAAGAGAAACCAATTCATCAAGGATTAAGACTTGCTTTCAATCAATATCCAAAAGAACTTAAATTACAAAGAGAAACCAATTCATCAAGGATTAAGACTTGCTTTCAATCAATATCCAAAAGAACTTAAATTACAAAGAGAAACCAATTCATCAAGGATTAAGACTTGCTTTCAATCAATATCCAAAAGAACTTAAATTACAAAGAAACCAATTCATCAAGGATTAAGACTTGCTTTCAATCAATATCCAAAAGAACTTAAATTACAAAGAGAAACCAATTCATCAAGGATTAAGACTTGCTTTCAATCAATATCCAAAAGAACTTAAATTACAAAGAGAAACCAATTCATCAAGGATTAAGACTTGCTTTCAATCAATATCCAAAAGAACTTAAAGTACAAAGAGAAACCAATTCATCAAGGATTAAGACTTGCTTTCAATCAATATCCAAAAGAACTTAAATTACAAAGAGAAACCAATTCATCAAGGATTAAGACTTGCTTTCAATCAATATCCAAAAGAACTTAAATTACAAAGAGAAACCAATTCATCAAGGATTAAGACTTGCTTTCAATCAATATCCAAAAGAACTTAAAGTACAAAGAGAAACCAATTCATCAAGGATTAAGACTTGCTTTCAATCAATATCCAAAAGAACTTAAATTACAAAGAGAAACCAATTCATCAAGGATTAAGACTTGCTTTCAATCAATATCCAAAAGAACTTAAATTACAAAGAGAAACCAATTCATCAAGGATTAAGACTTGCTTTCAATCAATATCCAAAAGAACTTAAATTACAAAGAGAAACCAATTCATCAAGGATTAAGACTTGCTTTCAATCAATATCCAAAAGAACTTAAAGTACAAAGAGAAACCAATTCATCAAGGATTAAGACTTGCTTTCAATCAATATCCAAAAGAACTTAAATTACAAAGAGAAACCAATTCATCAAGGATTAAGACTTGCTTTCAATCAATATCCAAAAGAACTTAAATTACAAAGAGAAACCAATTCATCAAGGATTAAGACTTGCTTTCAATCAATATCCAAAAGAACTTAAATTACAAAGAGAAACCAATTCATCAAGGATTAAGACTTGCTTTCAATCAATATCCAAAAGAACTTAAATTACAAAGAGAAACCAATTCATCAAGGATTAAGACTTGCTTTCAATCAATATCCAAAAGAACTTAAATTACAAAGAGAAACCAATTCATCAAGGATTAAGACTTGCTTTCAATCAATATCCAAAAGAACTTAAATTACAAAGAGAAACCAATTCATCAAAGAATAAGACTTGCTTTCAATCAATATCCAAAAGTACTTAAATTACAAAGAGAAACCAATTCATCAAGGATTAAGACTTGCTTTCAATCAATATCCAAAAGAACTTAAAGGTACAAAGAGAAACCAATTCATCAAGGATTAAGACTTGCTTTCAATCAATATCCAAAAGAACTTAAATTACAAAGAGAAACCAATTCATCAAGGAGTAACACTTGCGTTCAATCAATATCCAAAAGAACTTAAAGAACAAAGAGAAACAATTTCATCAAGGATTAAGACTTGCATTTAATCAATATCCAAAAGAACTTAAATTACAAAAAGAAACCAATTCATCAAGGATTAAGACTTGCTTTCAATCAATATCCAAAAGAACTTAAATTACAAAGAGAAACCAATTCATCAAGGATTAATACTTGCATTCAATCAATATCCAAAAGAACTTAAATTACAAAAAGAAACCAATTCATCAAGGATTAAGACTTGCTTTCAATCAATATCCAAAAGAACTTAAATTACAAAGAGAAACCAATTCATCAAGGATTAAGACTTGCTTTCAATCAATATCCAAAAGAACTTAAATTACAAAGAGAAACCAATTCATCAAGGATTAAGACTTGCTTTCAATCAATATCCAAAAGAACTTAAATTACAAAGAGAAACCAATTCATCAAGGATTAAGACTTGCTTTCAATCAATATCCAAAAGAACTTAAATTACAAAGAGAAACCAATTCATCAAGGATTAAGACTTGCTTTCAATCAATATCCAAAAGAACTTAAATTACAAAGAGAAACCAATTCATCAAGGATTAAGACTTGCTTTCAATCAATATCCAAAAGAACTTAAATTACAAAGAGAAACCAATTCATCAAGGATTAAGACTTGCTTTCAATCAATATCCAAAAGAACTTAAATTACAAAGAGAAACCAATTCATCAAGGATTAAGACTTGCTTTCAATCAATATCCAAAAGAACTTAAATTACAAAGAGAAACCAATTCATCAAGGATTAAGACTTGCTTTCAATCAATATCCAAAAGAACTTAAATTACAAAGAGAAACCAATTCATCAAGGATTAAGACTTGCTTTCAATCAATATCCAAAAGAACTTAAATTACAAAGAGAAACCAATTCATCAAGGATTAAGACTTGCTTTCAATCAATATCCAAAAGAACTTAAATTACAAAGAGAAACCAATTCATCAAGGATTAAGACTTGCTTTCAATCAATATCCAAAAGAACTTAAAGTACAAAGAGAAACCAATTCATCAAGGATTAAGACTTGCTTTCAATCAATATCCAAAAGAACTTAAATTACAAAGAGAAACCAATTCATCAAGGATTAAGACTTGCTTTCAATCAATATCCAAAAGAACTTAAATTACAAAGAGAAACCAATTCATCAAGGATTAAGACTTGCTTTCAATCAATATCCAAAAGAACTTAAAGTACAAAGAGAAACCAATTCATCAAGGATTAAGACTTGCTTTCAATCAATATCCAAAAGAACTTAAAGTACAAAAGAAACCAATTCATCAAGGATTAAGACTTGCTTTCAATCAATATCCAAAAGAACTTAAATTACAAAGAGAAACCAATTCATCAAGGATTAAGACTTGCTTTCAATCAATATCCAAAAGAACTTAAATTACAAAGAGAAACCAATTCATCAAGGATTAAGACTTGCTTTCAATCAATATCCAAAAGAACTTAAATTACAAAGAGAAACCAATTCATCAAGGATTAAGACTTGCTTTCAATCAATATCCAAAAGAACTTAAATTACAAAGAGAAACCAATTCATCAAGGATTAAGACTTGCTTTCAATCAATATCCAAAAGAACTTAAAGTACAAAGAGAAACCAATTCATCAAGGCGTAAGACTTGCTTCCAATCAATCTCCAAAAGACCTTAAAGGTTAAAGAGAAACCAATTCATCAAGGATTAAGACTTGCTTTCAATCAATATCCAAGGGAACATAAAGTACAACGAGAAACCAATTCATCAAGGATTAAGACTTGCTTTCAATCAATATCCAAAAGAACTTAAATTACAAAGAGAAACCAATTCCTTAAGGATTAAGACTTGCTTTCAATCAATATCCAAAAGAACTTAAATTACAAAGAGAAACCAATTCATCAAGGATTAAGACTTGCTTTCAATCAATATCCAAAAGAACTTAAATTACAAAGAGAAACCAATTCCTTAAGGATTAATACTTGCTTTCAATCAATGGCCAACAGAACTTAAAGAACAAAGAGAAACCAATTCATTAAGGACTAAGACTTGCTTTCAATCAGGATCCAAAAGAACTTAAATTAAAAAGAGAAACCAATTCATTAAGGACTAAGACTTGCTTTCAATCAATATCCAAAAGCACTTAAATTACAAACAGAAACCAATTCATCAAGGATTAAGACTTGCGTTCAATCAATATCCAAAAGAACTTAAATTACAAAGAGAAACCAATTCATCAAGGATTAAGACTTGCTTTCAATCAATATCCAAAAGAACTTAAATTACAAACAGAAACCAATTCATCAAGGATTAAGACTTGCTTTCAATCAATATCCAAGGGAACTTAAAGTACAAAGAGAAACAAATTCATCAAGGATTAAGACTTGCCTTCAATCAATATCCAAAAGGACTTAAATTACAAAGAGAAACCAATTCATTAAGGACTAAGACTTGCTTTCAATCAATCTCCAAAAGAACTTAAAGTACAAAGAGAAACCAATTCATCAAGGATTAAGACTTGCTTTCAATCAATATCCAAAAGAACTTAAATTACAAAGAGAAACCAATTCATCAAGGATTAAGACTTGCTTTCAATCAATATCCAAAAGAACTTAAATTACAAAGAGAAACCAATTCATCAAGGATTAAGACTTGCTTTCAATCAATATCCAAAAGAACTTAAAGTACAAAGAGAAACCAATTCATCAAGGATTAAGACTTGCTTTCAATCAATATCCAAAAGAACTTAAAGTACAAAGAGAAACCAATTCATCAAGGATTAAGACTTGCTTTCAATCAATATCCAAAAGAACTTAAATTACAAAGAGAAACCAATTCATCAAGGATTAAGACTTGCTTTCAATCAATATCCAAAAGAACTTAAAGTACAAAGAGAAACCAATTCATCAAGGATTAAGACTTGCTTTCAATCAATATCCAAAAGAACTTAAATTACAAAGAGAAACCAATTCATCAAGGATTAAGACTTGCTTTCAATCAATATCCAAAAGAACTTAAATTACAAAGAGAAACCAATTCATCAAGGATTAAGACTTGCTTTCAATCAATATCCAAAAGAACTTAAAGTACAAAGAGAAACCAATTCATCAAGGATTAAGACTTGCTTTCAATCAATATCCAAAAGAACTTAAAGTACAAAGAGAAACCAATTCATCAAGGATTAAGACTTGCTTTCAATCAATATCCAAAAGAACTTAAATTACAAAGAGAAACCAATTCATCAAGGATTAAGACTTGCTTTCAATCAATATCCAAAAGAACTTAAATTACAAAGAGAAACCAATTCATCAAGGATTAAGACTTGCTTTCAATCAATATCCAAAAGAACTTAAAGTACAAAGAGAAACCAATTCATCAAGGATTAAGACTTGCTTTCAATCAATATCCAAAAGAACTTAAATTACAAAGAGAAACCAATTCATCAAGGATTAAGACTTGCTTTCAATCAATATCCAAAAGAACTTAAAGTACAAAGAGAAACCAATTCATCAAGGATTAAGACTTGCTTTCAATCAATATCCAAAAGAACTTAAATTACAAAGAGAAACCAATTCATCAAGGATTAAGACTTGCTTTCAATCAATATCCAAAAGAACTTAAATTACAAAGAGAAACCAATTCATCAAGGATTAAGACTTGCTTTCAATCAATATCCAAAAGAACTTAAATTACAAAGAGAAACCAATTCATCAAGGATTAAGACTTGCTTTCAATCAATATCCAAAAGAACTTAAATTACAAAGAGAAACCAATTCATCAAGGATTAAGACTTGCTTTCAATCAATATCCAAAAGAACTTAAATTACAAAGAGAAACCAATTCATCAAGGATTAAGACTTGCTTTCAATCAATATCCAAAAGAACTTAAATTACAAAGAGAAACCAATTCATCAAGGATTAAGACTTGCTTTCAATCAATATCCAAAAGAACTTAAAGTACAAAGAGAAACCAATTCATCAAGGATTAAGACTTGCTTTCAATCAATATCCAAAAGAACTTAAAGTACAAAGAGAAACCAATTCATCAAGGATTAAGACTTGCTTTCAATCAATATCCAAAAGAACTTAAATTACAAAGAGAAACCAATTCATCAAGGATTAAGACTTGCTTTCAATCAATATCCAAAAGAACTTAAATTACAAAGAGAAACCAATTCATCAAGGATTAAGACTTGCTTTCAATCAATATCCAAAAGAACTTAAATTACAAAGAGAAACCAATTCATCAAGGATTAAGACTTGCTTTCAATCAATATCCAAAAGAACTTAAATTACAAAGAGAAACCAATTCATCAAGGATTAAGACTTGCTTTCAATCAATATCCAAAAGAACTTAAATTACAAAGAGAAACCAATTCATCAAGGATTAAGACTTGCTTTCAATCAATATCCAAAAGAACTTAAAGTACAAAGAGAAACCAATTCATCAAGGATTAAGACTTGCTTTCAATCAATATCCAAAAGAACTTAAATTACAAAGAGAAACCAATTCATCAAGGATTAAGACTTGCTTTCAATCAATATCCAAAAGAACTTAAATTACAAAGAGAAACCAATTCATCAAGGATTAAGACTTGCTTTCAATCAATATCCAAAAGAACTTAAATTACAAAGAGAAACCAATTCATCAAGGATTAAGACTTGCTTTCAATCAATATCCAAAAGAACTTAAATTACAAAGAGAAACCAATTCATCAAGGATTAAGACTTGCTTTCAATCAATATCCAAAAGAACTTAAATTACAAAGAGAAACCAATTCATCAAGGATTAAGACTTGCTTTCAATCAATATCCAAAAGAACTTAAATTACAAAGAGAAACCAATTCATCAAGGATTAAGACTTGCTTTCAATCAATATCCAAAAGAACTTAAATTACAAAGAGAAACCAATTCATCAAGGATTAAGACTTGCTTTCAATCAATATCCAAAAGAACTTAAATTACAAAGAGAAACCAATTCATCAAGGATTAAGACTTGCTTTCAATCAATATCCAAAAGAACTTAAATTACAAAGAGAAACCAATTCATCAAGGATTAAGACTTGCTTTCAATCAATATCCAAAAGAACTTAAATTACAAAGAGAAACCAATTCATCAAGGATTAAGACTTGCTTTCAATCAATATCCAAAAGAACTTAAAGTACAAAGAGAAACCAATTCATCAAGGATTAAGACTTGCTTTCAATCAATATCCAAAAGAACTTAAATTACAAAGAGAAACCAATTCATCAAGGATTAAGACTTGCTTTCAATCAATATCCAAAAGAACTTAAATTACAAAGAGAAACCAATTCATCAAGGATTAAGACTTGCTTTCAATCAATATCCAAAAGAACTTAAATTACAAAGAGAAACCAATTCATCAAGGATTAAGACTTGCTTTCAATCAATATCCAAAAGAACTTAAAGTACAAAGAGAAACCAATTCATCAAGGATTAAGACTTGCTTTCAATCAATATCCAAAAGAACTTAAATTACAAAGAGAAACCAATTCATCAAGGATTAAGACTTGCTTTCAATCAATATCCAAAAGAACTTAAAGTACAAAGAGAAACCAATTCATCAAGGATTAAGACTTGCTTTCAATCAATATCCAAAAGAACTTAAATTACAAAGAGAAACCAATTCATCAAGGATTAAGACTTGCTTTCAATCAATATCCAAAAGAACTTAAATTACAAAGAGAAACCAATTCATCAAGGATTAAGACTTGCTTTCAATCAATATCCAAAAGAACTTAAATTACAAAGAGAAACCAATTCATCAAGGATTAAGACTTGCTTTCAATCAATATCCAAAAGAACTTAAAGTACAAAGAGAAACCAATTCATCAAGGATTAAGACTTGCTTTCAATCAATATCCAAAAGAACTTAAATTACAAAGAGAAACCAATTCATCAAGGATTAAGACTTGCTTTCAATCAATATCCAAAAGAACTTAAATTACAAAGAGAAACCAATTCATCAAGGATTAAGACTTGCTTTCAATCAATATCCAAAAGAACTTAAATTACAAAGAGAAACCAATTCATCAAGGATTAAGACTTGCTTTCAATCAATATCCAAAAGAACTTAAATTACAAAGAGAAACCAATTCATCAAGGATTAAGACTTGCTTTCAATCAATATCCAAAAGAACTTAAATTACAAAGAGAAACCAATTCATCAAGGATTAAGACTTGCTTTCAATCAATATCCAAAAGAACTTAAATTACAAAGAGAAACCAATTCATCAAGGATTAAGACTTGCTTTCAATCAATATCCAAAAGAACTTAAAGTACAAAGAGAAACCAATTCATCAAGGATTAAGACTTGCTTTCAATCAATATCCAAAAGAACTTAAATTACAAAGAGAAACCAATTCATCAAGGATTAAGACTTGCTTTCAATCAATATCCAAAAGAACTTAAATTACAAAGAGAAACCAATTCATCAAGGATTAAGACTTGCTTTCAATCAATATCCAAAAGAACTTAAATTACAAAGAGAAACCAATTCATCAAGGATTAAGACTTGCTTTCAATCAATATCCAAAAGAACTTAAATTACAAAGAGAAACCAATTCATCAAGGATTAAGACTTGCTTTCAATCAATATCCAAAAGAACTTAAATTACAAAGAGAAACCAATTCATCAAGGATTAAGACTTGCTTTCAATCAATATCCAAAAGAACTTAAATTACAAAGAGAAACCAATTCATCAAGGATTAAGACTTGCTTTCAATCAATATCCAAAAGAACTTAAAGTACAAAGAGAAACCAATTCATCAAGGATTAAGACTTGCTTTCAATCAATATCCAAAAGAACTTAAATTACAAAGAGAAACCAATTCATCAAGGATTAAGACTTGCTTTCAATCAATATCCAAAAGAACTTAAATTACAAAGAGAAACCAATTCATCAAGGATTAAGACTTGCTTTCAATCAATATCCAAAAGAACTTAAAGTACAAAGAGAAACCAATTCATCAAGGATTAAGACTTGCTTTCAATCAATATCCAAAAGAACTTAAATTACAAAGAGAAACCAATTCATCAAGGATTAAGACTTGCTTTCAATCAATATCCAAAAGAACTTAAATTACAAAGAGAAACCAATTCATCAAGGATTAAGACTTGCTTTCAATCAATATCCAAAAGAACTTAAAGGTACAAAGAGAAACCAATTCATCAAGGATTAAGACTTGCTTTCAATCAATATCCAAAAGAACTTAAATTACAAAGAGAAACCAATTCATCAAGGATTAAGACTTGCTTTCAATCAATATCCAAAAGAACTTAAATTACAAAGAGAAACCAATTCATCAAGGATTAAGACTTGCTTTCAATCAATATCCAAAAGAACTTAAAGTACAAAGAGAAACCAATTCATCAAGGATTAAGACTTGCTTTCAATCAATATCCAAAAGAACTTAAATTACAAAGAGAAACCAATTCATCAAGGATTAAGACTTGCTTTCAATCAATATCCAAAAGAACTTAAATTACAAAGAGAAACCAATTCATCAAGGATTAAGACTTGCTTTCAATCAATATCCAAAAGAACTTAAATTACAAAGAGAAACCAATTCATCAAGGATTAAGACTTGCTTTCAATCAATATCCAAAAGAACTTAAATTACAAAGAGAAACCAATTCATCAAGGATTAAGACTTGCTTTCAATCAATATCCAAAAGAACTTAAATTACAAAGAGAAACCAATTCATCAAGGATTAAGACTTGCTTTCAATCAATATCCAAAAGAACTTAAATTACAAAGAGAAACCAATTCATCAAGGATTAAGACTTGCTTTCAATCAATATCCAAAAGAACTTAAAGTACAAAGAGAAACCAATTCATCAAGGATTAAGACTTGCTTTCAATCAATATCCAAAAGAACTTAAAGTACAAAGAGAAACCAATTCATCAAGGATTAAGACTTGCTTTCAATCAATATCCAAAAGAACTTAAAGTACAAAGAGAAACCAATTCATCAAGGATTAAGACTTGCTTTCAATCAATATCCAAAAGAACTTAAATTACAAAGAGAAACCAATTCATCAAGGATTAAGACTTGCTTTCAATCAATATCCAAAAGAACTTAAATTACAAAGAGAAACCAATTCATCAAGGATTAAGACTTGCTTTCAATCAATATCCAAAAGAACTTAAAGTACAAAGAGAAACCAATTCATCAAGGATTAAGACTTGCTTTCAATCAATATCCAAAAGAACTTAAATTACAAAGAGAAACCAATTCATCAAGGATTAAGACTTGCTTTCAATCAATATCCAAAAGAACTTAAATTACAAAGAGAAACCAATTCATCAAGGATTAAGACTTGCTTTCAATCAATATCCAAAAGAACTTAAATTACAAAGAGAAACCAATTCATCAAGGATTAAGACTTGCTTTCAATCAATATCCAAAAGAACTTAAATTACAAAGAGAAACCAATTCATCAAGGATTAAGACTTGCTTTCAATCAATATCCAAAAGAACTTAAAGACAAAGAGAAACCAATTCATCAAGGATTAAGACTTGCTTTCAATCAATATCCAAAAGAACTTAAATTACAAAGAGAAACCAATTCATCAAGGATTAAGACTTGCTTTCAATCAATATCCAAAAGAACTTAAATTACAAAGAGAAACCAATTCATCAAGGATTAAGACTTGCTTTCAATCAATATCCAAAAGAACTTAAAGTACAAAGAGAAACCAATTCATCAAGGATTAAGACTTGCTTTCAATCAATATCCAAAAGAACTTAAAGTACAAAGAGAAACCAATTCATCAAGGATTAAGACTTGCTTTCAATCAATATCCAAAAGAACTTAAATTACAAAGAGAAACCAATTCATCAAGGATTAAGACTTGCTTTCAATCAATATCCAAAAGAACTTAAATTACAAAGAGAAACCAATTCATCAAGGATTAAGACTTGCTTTCAATCAATATCCAAAAGAACTTAAATTACAAAGAGAAACCAATTCATCAAGGATTAAGACTTGCTTTCAATCAATATCCAAAAGAACTTAAATTACAAAGAGAAACCAATTCATCAAGGATTAAGACTTGCTTTCAATCAATATCCAAAAGAACTTAAATTACAAAGAGAAACCAATTCATCAAGGATTAAGACTTGCTTTCAATCAATATCCAAAAGAACTTAAATTACAAAGAGAAACCAATTCATCAAGGATTAAGACTTGCTTTCAATCAATATCCAAAAGAACTTAAAGTACAAGAGAGAAACCAATTCATCAAGGATTAAGACTTGCTTTCAATCAATATCCAAAAGAACTTAAATTACAAAGAGAAACCAATTCATCAAGGATTAAGACTTGCTTTCAATCAATATCCAAAAGAACTTAAAGTACAAAGAGAAACCAATTCATCAAGGATTAAGACTTGCTTTCAATCAATATCCAAAAGAACTTAAATTACAAAGAGAAACCAATTCATCAAGGATTAAGACTTGCTTTCAATCAATATCCAAAAGAACTTAAATTACAAAGAGAAACCAATTCATCAAGGATTAAGACTTGCTTTCAATCAATATCCAAAAGAACTTAAATTACAAAGAGAAACCAATTCATCAAGGATTAAGACTTGCTTTCAATCAATATCCAAAAGAACTTAAATTACAAAGAGAAACCAATTCATCAAGGATTAAGACTTGCTTTCAATCAATATCCAAAAGAACTTAAATTACAAAGAGAAACCAATTCATCAAGGATTAAGACTTGCTTTCAATCAATATCCAAAAGAACTTAAATTACAAAGAGAAACCAATTCATCAAGGATTAAGACTTGCTTTCAATCAATATCCAAAAGAACTTAAATTACAAAAGAGAAACCAATTCATCAAGGATTAAGACTTGCTTTCAATCAATATCCAAAAGAACTTAAAGTACAAAGAAACCAATTCATCAAGGATTAAGACTTGCTTTCAATCAATATCCAAAAGAACTTAAATTACAAAGAGAAACCAATTCATCAAGGATTAAGACTTGCTTTCAATCAATATCCAAAAGAACTTAAATTACAAAGAGAAACCAATTCATCAAGGATTAAGACTTGCTTTCAATCAATATCCAAAAGAACTTAAATTACAAAGAGAAACCAATTCATCAAGGATTAAGACTTGCATTCAATCAATATCCAAAAGAACTTAAATTACAAAGAGAAACCAATTCATCAAGGATTAAGACTTGCTTTCAATCAATATCCAAGGGAACTTAAAGTACAAAGAGAAACCAATTCATTAAGGACTAAGACTTGCTTTCAATCAATATCCAAAAGAACTTAAATTACAAAAAGAAACCAATTCATGAAAGATTAAGACTTGCTTCCAATCAATATCCAAAAGAACTTAAAGTACAAAGAGAAACCAATTCACTTGAGGATTAAGACTTGCGTTCAATCAATATCAAAAAGAACTTAAATTACAAAGAGAAGCCAGTTCATTATGACTAAGACAACAATCTATTGCCAAAAAGAGGCAAGTACAAAGAAAAACAAATTCATCAAGGATTAAGACTTGCATTAAATCCAAAAGAACTAAAATTACAAAAAGAAACCAATTCATTAAGGACTAAGACTTGCTTTCAATCAATGGCCAAAACAACTTAAAGAGCAAAGAGAAGCCAATTCATCAAGGATTAAGACTTGCATTCAATCAATATCCAAAAGAACTTAAATCTGAAGGAGAGAAACCAATTCATCAAGGATTAAGACTTGCTTTCAATCAATATCAAAAGAACTTAAATTACAAAGAGAAACCAATTCATTAAGGATTGAGACTTGCTTTAAATCAATCTCCAAAAGAACTTAAAGGTTACAAAGAGAAACCAATTCATCAAGGATTAAGACTTACTTTCAATCAATATCCAAAAGAACTTAAAGCCTACAAAGAGAAAGCCAATTCATCAAGGATTAAGACTTGCTTTCAATCAATATCAAAGAACTTAAATTACAAAGAGAAACCAATATCATCAAGGATTAAAACTTACTTTGTCAATAGTCAATGGTAAAGAACTTAAGAACAAAGAAACCAATTCATCAGAAGTTGATTAAGACTTGCTTTCGATGATAATATCCAAAAGGAAGCTTAAATTACAAAGAGAAACCAATTCTAATTAAGGATTTGAATGCTTGCTTTCCAATCAATATCCAAAAGAACTTAAATCACAAAGAGCGAAAACCAATTCATCGAGGATTAACACTTGCTTTCAATCAATGTCCAAAAAGAACTTAAATTACTGAGAAAGTAATTCATCAAGGATTAAGATTTTGCTTTCGATCAATCTCCAAAAGAACTTAAAGGTCAAAGAGAAACAAATTCATCAAGGATGAAGACTTGCTTTCAATCAATATCCAAGGGAACTTAAGAGTACAAAGAGAAACCCAATTCATTAAGGATTAAGACATGCTTTCAATCAATATTGGCCAAAAGAACTTAAAGAACAAAGAGAAACCAACTCATCAAGGATTGAAACACTGCTTTCAATCAAATATCAAAGAACTTAAATTACAAAGAAGAAACCAATTCATCAAGGAGTTAAGGCTTTGCTTTCATGATCTCAATCGATCCAAACTCGAGAAACTTAAATTACAAAGCGAAACCAATTCATCAGATTGAGACTTTTGCTTTCAATCGATATCAAAAGATGAGCTTAAAGTACAAAGAGAAACCGTTATTCAGAAATTCAAGGAATTGGAAGACTTTGCTTTGATCAATGATACAAGAACTTAAGTACAAAAGAAGCCAAGATTCATTAAGAGATTAGAGACTTGCTTTGACCCGTCAATATCCAAAAGAACTTAAAGTACAAAGAGAAAGCGGGTCCAATTCATCAAGAGATTAAGCACTTAGCTTACAATCAGATATCCCAAAGAACTTAAGAGTACAAAGAGAAACCAAGATTCATCAAGGATTAACAACACGTTGCATTTCAATCAATATCCAAAAGAACTTAAATTACAAAGAGAAACCAATTCATCAAGGATTAAGAACTTTCTTTGACTAATCTCCAAAAGAACTTAAAGTACAAAGAGCAACTAATTCTGATCGAGGATTAAGACTTGCTTTCAATCAATATCCAAAGAACTTAAAGTACAAAGAGAAACCAATTCAGTCAAGGATTAAGACTGCTGCTTTCAATCAATATCCAAAGAACTTAAATTACAAAGAGAAACCAATTCATCAAGGATTTAAGACTTGCTTTCAATCAATGGCCAAAAGAACTTAAGAACAAAGAGAAACCAATTCATCAAGGATTAACACTTTGCTTTTCAATCAATATCCAAAGAACTTAAATTACCGCAGAGAAACCAATTCATCAAGGATTAAAGACTTTGCTTTACCAATCCAATCTCACAAAAGAACTTACAAGGTTACAAAGAGAAACCAATTCATGCGCAAGGATTAAGAACTTAGCATTCAATCAATCGTATCCAAAAGAACTTAAATTACAAAGAGAAACCAATTCATTAAGGACTAAGACTTGCTTTCAATCAATATCCAAAGAACTTAAAGAACAAAGAGAAACCAATTCATCAAGGATTAAGACTTGCTTTCAATCAATATCCAAAAGAACTTAAAGTACAAAGAGAAACCAATTCATTAAGGATTAAGACTTGCTTTCAATCAATATCCAAAAGAACTTAAATTACAAAGAGAAACCAATTCATTAAGGATTAAGACTTGCTTTCAATCAATATCCAAAAGAACTTAAATTACAAAAGAAACCAATTCATCAAGGATTAAGACTTGCTTCAATCAATCTCAAAGAACTTAAGAACAAAGAGAAACCAATTCATCAAGGATTAAGACTTGCTTTCAATCAATATCCAAAAGAACTTAAATTACAAAAAACCAATTCATCAAGGATTAAGACTTGCTTTCAATCAATATCCAAAAAGAACTTAAATTACAAAGAGAAACCAATTCATCAAGGATTAAGACTGCTTTCAATCAATATCCAAGAACTTAAAGAACAAAGAGAAACCAATTCATCAAGGATTAAGACTTGCTTTCAATCAATATCCAAAAGAACTTAAATTACAAAGAAACCAATTCATCAAGGATTAAGACTTGCTTTCAATCAATCTCTCAAAAGAACTTAAAGGTCAAAGAGAAACCAATTCATCAAGGATTAAGACTTGCTTTCAATCAATATCCAAAGAACTTTAATTACAAAGAGAAACCAATTCATTAAGGATTAAGACTTGCTTTCAATCAATGGCCAAAGAACTTAAATTACAAAGAGAAACCAATTCATCAAGGATTAAGACTTTGCTTTCAATCAATATCCAAAAGAACTTAAATTACAAAGAGAAACCAATTCATCAAGGATTGAGACTTGCTTTCAATCAATCTCAAAGAACTTAAATTACAAGAGAAACCAATTCATCAAGGATTAAGACTTGCTTTCAATCAATATCCAAAGAACTTAAAATTACAAAGAAAACCAAATTCATTAAGGATTAAGACTTGCTTTCAATCAATATCCAAAGAACTTAAAGAACAAAGAGAAACCAATTCATCAAGGATTAAGACTTGCTTTCAATCAATATCCAAAAAGAACTTAAAGTACAAAGCAAACCCAATTCGTCAAGGATTAAGACTTGCTTTCAATCAATATCCGAAAGAACTTAAAGTACAAAGAAAACCAATTCATCAAGGATTAAGACTTGCTTTCAATCAATATCCAAGAACTTAAAGTACAAAGCAGAAACCAATTCATCAAGGATTAAGACTTGCTTTCAATCAATATCCAAAGAACTTAAAGGACAAAGAGAATCCAATTCATTTAGGATTAAGACTTGCATTCAATTAATATCCAAAAGAACTTAAATTACAAAGAAACCAATTCATCAAGGATTAAGACTTGCTTCCAATCAATATCCAAAAGAACTTAAATTACAAAGAGAAACCAATTCATTAAGGATTAAGACTTGCATTCAATCAATATCCAAAAGAACTTAAATCACAAAGAGAAACCAATTCATCAAGGATTAAGACTTGCTTTCAATCAATATCCAAAAGAACTTAAGAACAAAGAGAAACCAATTCATCAAGGATTAATACTTGCATTCAATTAATATCCAAAAGAAATTAAAGTTCAAAGAGAAACCAATTCATCAAGGATTAAGACTTGCTTCCAATCAATATCCAAAAGAACTTAAATTACAAAGAGAAACCAATTCGTTAAGGAGTAAGACTTGCTTTCAATCAATGGCCAAAAGAACTTAAAGAACAAAGAAAACCAATTCATCAGGATTAAGACTTGCTTTCAATCAAAATCCAAAAGAATTTAGATTACAAAGAGAAACCAATTCATCAAGGATTAAGACTGTCTTTCAATCATTATGCAGGAGAACTTAAAGTACAAAGAGAAACCAATTCATCGAGATTAAGACTTGCATTCAATCAATATCCAAAAGAGCTTAAAGGACAAAGAGAAACCAATTCATCAAGGATTAACACTTGCTTTCAATCAACCTCCAAAAGAACTTAAAGGTCAAAGAGAAACCAATTCATCAAGGATTAAGACTTGCTTTTAATCAATATCAAAGAGAACTTAAAGTACAAAAGAAACCAATTCATCAAGGGGATTAAGACTTGCATTCAATCAATATCCAAAAGAACTTAAATTACAAAGAGAAACCAATTCATTAAGGATTAAGACTTGCTTT
This sequence comes from Pterocarpus macrocarpus, assembly GCA_031439585.1. Lineage (NCBI taxonomy): Eukaryota > Viridiplantae > Streptophyta > Magnoliopsida > Fabales > Fabaceae > Pterocarpus > Pterocarpus macrocarpus. Next base: position 39,639 of record JAVHNN010000298.1, read on the forward strand.
CAATCAATATCAAAGAACTTAAATTACAAAGAAACCAATTCATTAAGGATTAAGACTTGCTTTCAATCAATATCCAAAAGAACTTAAAACAAAGAGAAACCAATTAACTAAGGATTTCGACTTGCTTCCAATCAATGTCCAAAAGAACTGAAAGTACAAAGAGAAACCAATTCATCACGGATTAAGACTTGCTTTCAATCAATATCCAAAAGAACTTAAATTACAAAGAGAAACCAATTCATCAAGGATTTAGACTTGTTGCCAATCAATATCCAAAAGAACTTAAAGGTCAACGTGAAACCAATTCCTTAAGGATTAAGAGTTGGTTTCAATCAATATCAAGAACTTAAAGTACAAAGAGAAACCAATTCATCAAGGATTTAGACTTGTTTTCAATCAATATCCAAGAGAACTTACAGGAAAAAGAGAATCCAATTCATCAAGGATTAAGAATAGCTTTCAATCAATATCCAAAAGAACTTAAATTACAAAAAGAAACCAATTCATTAAGGTTTAAGACTTGCTTCCAATCAATCTCCAAAAGAACTTAAAGGTCAAAGAGAAACCAATTCATCAAGGATTAAGACTTGCTTCAATCAATATCCAAAGAACTTAAATTACAAAGAAAACCAATTCATCAAGGATTAAGACTTGCTTTCAATCAATATCCAAAAGAACTTAAATTACAAAGAGAAACCAATTCATCAAGGATTAAGACTTGCTTTCAATCAATATCCAAAGAACTTAAATTACAAAGAGAAACCAATTCATTAAGGATTAAGACTTGCTTTCAATCAATATCCAAAGAACTTAAAGTCAAAAGAGAAACCAATTCATCAAGGATTAAGACTTGCTTTCAATCAATATCCAAAAGAACTTAAATTACAAAGAAACCAATTCATTAAGGATTAAGACTTGCTTTCAATCAATGGCCAAAAGAACTTAAGAGAACAAAGAGAAACCAATTCATCGAGGATTAAGACTTGCTTTCAATCAATATCCAAAGAACTTAAATTACAAAGAGAAACCAATTCATTAAGGATTAAGACTTGCTTTCAATCAATATCCAAAAGAACTTAAAGAACAAAAGAAACCAATTCATCAAGGATTAAGACTTGCTTTCAATCAATATCCAAAAGAACTTACAGTACAAAGAGAAACCAGTTCATCAAGGATTAAGACTTGCTTTCAATCAATATCCAAAAGAACTTAAATTACAAAGAAAACCAATTCATTAAGGATTAAGACTTGCTTTCAATCAATCTCCAAAAGAACTTAAGAACAAAGAGCAACCAATTCATCAAGGATTAAGACTTGCATTCAATCAATATCCAAAAGAACTTAAATTACAAAGAGCAACCAATTCATTAATGATTAAGACTTGCTTTCAATCAATATCAAAAGAACTTAAAGTACAAAGAGAAACCAATTCATCAAGGATTAAGACTTGCTTTCAATCAATATCCAAAAGAACTTAAATTACAAGAGAAACCAATTCATTAAGGACTAAGACTTGCTTTCAATCAATCTCCAAAAGAACTTAAGAACAAAGAGAGAAACCAATTCATCAAGGATTAAGACTTGCATTCAATCAATATCCAAAAGAACTTAAATTACAAAGAGAAACCAATTCATCAAGGATTAAGACTTGTTTCCAATCAATATCCAAAAGAACTTAAATTACAAAGAAAACCAATTCATCAAGGATTAAGACTTGCTTTCAATCAATATCCAAAGAACTTAAATTACAAAGAGAAACCAATTCATCAAGGATTAAGACTTGCTTTCAATCAATATCCAAAAGAACTTAAAGAACAAAAGAGAAACCAATTCATCAAGGATTAAGACTTGCTTTCAATCAATATCCAAAGAACTTAAATTACAAAGAGAAACCAATTCATTAAGGATTAAGACTTGCTTTCAATCAATATCCAAAAGAACTTAAAGTACAAAGGGAAACCAATTCATTAAGGATTAAGACTTGCTTTCAATCAATGGCCAAAAAGAACTTAAGAACAAAGAAAACCAATTCATCAAGGATTAAGACTTGCTTTCAATCAATCTCCAAAAAGAACTTAAAGTACAAAGAGAAACCAATTCATCAAGGATTAAGACTTGCTTTCAATCAATATCCAAAAGAACTTAAATTACAAAAGAAACCAATTCATCAAGGATTAAGACTTGCTTTCAATCAATCTCCAAAAGAACTTAAATTACAAAGAGAAACGAATTCATCAACGATCTAGACTTGCTTTCAGTCAATATCCAAGAGAACTTAAAGTACAAAGAGAAACAAATTCATCAAGGATTAAGACTTGCTTTCAGTCAATGTCCAAAGAACTTAAATTACAAAGAGAAACCAATTCATCAAGGATTAAGACTTGCTTTCAATCAATATCCAAAAGAACTTAAATTACAAAGAGAAACCAATTCATCAAGGATTAAGACTTGCTTTCAATCAATATCCAAAAAGAACTTAAATTACAAAGAGAAACCAATTCATCAAGGATTAAGACTTGCTTTTCAATCAATATCCAAAGAACTTAAATTACAAAGAGAAACCAATTCATTAAGGATTAAGACTTTGCTTTCAATCAATATCCAAAAGAACTTAAATTAAAAAGAGAAACCAATTCCTAGAGGATTAAGACTAGCTTTCAATCAATATCCAAAAGAACTTAAATTACAAAAAGAAACCAATTCATTAAGGATTAAGACTTGCTTTCAATCAATATCCAAAGAACTTAAAGAACAAAGAGAAACCAATTCATCAAGGATTAAGACTTGCTTTCAATCAATATCCAAAAGAACTTAAATTACAAAGAGAAACCAATTCATCAAGGATTAAGACTTGCTTTCAATCAATATCCAAAGAACTTAGAATTACAAAGAGAAACCAATTCATCAGGATTAAAACACAATCAACTTTACTTTCAAATCAATGGCTAAAAGAACTTAAAGAACAAAGAAACCAATTCATCAAGGATTAAGACTTGCTTTCAATCAATATCCAAAGAACTTAAATTACAAAGAGAAACCAATTCATCAAGGATTAAGACTTGCTTTCAATCAATATCCAAAAGAACTTAAATTACAAAGAGAAACCAATTCATCAAGGATTAAGACTTGCTTTCAATCAATATCCAAAGAACTTAAATTACAAAGAGAAACCAATTCATCAAGGATTAAGACTTGCTTTCAATCAATATCCAAAAGAACTTAAAAACAAAGAGAAACCAATTCATCAAGGATTAAGACTTGCTTTCAATCAATATCCAAAGAACTTAAATTACAAAAGAGAAACCAATTCATTAAGGATTAAGACTTGCTTTCAATCAATATCCAAAGAACTTAAATTACAAAGAAACCAATTCATCAAGGATTAAGACTTGCTTTCAATCAATATCCAAAAGAACTTAAATTACAAAAAGAAACCAATTCATTAAGGACAAAGACTTGCTTTCAATCAATGGCCAAAAGAACTTAAATTACAAAAAGAAACCAATTCATCAAGGATTAAGACTTGCTTCCAATCAATCTCCAAAAGAACTTAAAGGTCAAAGAGAAACCAAGTCATCAAGGATTAAGACTTGCTTTCAATCAATATCGAAAAGAACTTAAATTACAAAAAGAAACCAATTCATCAAGGATTAACACTTGCTTTCAATCAATGGCCAAAAGAACTTAAAGAACAAAGAGAAACCAATTCATCAAGGATTAAGACTTGCATTCAATCAATATCCAAAAGAACTTAAATTACAAAAAGAAACCAATTCATCAAGGACTAAGACTTGCTTTCAATCAATGGCCAAAAGAACTTAAAGGTCAAAGAGAAACTAATCCATGAAGGATAAAGACTTGCGTTCAATCAATCTCCGAAAGAACTTAAAGGTCAAAGAAAACCAATTCATTGAGGATTAAGACTTGCTTTCAATCAATATCCAAGGGAACTTAAACTACAAAGAGAAACCAATTCATCAAGGAGTAACACTTGCTTTCGATCAATATCCAAAAGAACTTAAATTACAAAGAGAAATCAATTCCTTAAGGATTAAGACTTGCTTTCAATCAACGGCCAAAAGAACATAAAGAAGAAAGAGAAACCAATTCATCAAGGATTTAGACTTGCTGCCAATCAATATCCAAAAGAACTTAAATTACAAAGAGAAACCAACTCATTAGGATTAAGACTTGCTTTTAATCAATATCCAAAAGAACTTAAATTACAAAGAGAAACCAATTCATTAAGGACTAAGACTTGCTTTCAATCAATATCCAAAGAATTTAAAAAACAAAGAGAAACCAATTCATCAAGGATTAAGACTTGTTTTCAATCAATATCCAAGAGAACTTACATTACAAAGAGAAACCAATTCATCAAGGATTAAGAATAGCTTTCAATCAATATCCAAAAGAACTTAAATTACAAAAAGAAACCAATTCATCAAGGATTAAGACTTGCTTTCAATCAATATCAAAGAACTTAAATTACAAAGAGAAACCAATTCATCAAGGATTAAGACTTGCTTTCAATCAATATCAAAAGAACTTAAAGAACAAAGAAAACCAATTCATCAAGGATTAAGACTTGCTTTCAATCAATATCCAAAAGAACTTAAATTACAAAGAGACACCAATTCATCAAGGATTAAGACTTGCTTCCAATCAATATCAAAAAGAACTTAAAGGATAAAGACAAACCAACTCCTAAAGGATTAAGACTTACTTCCAATCAATATCCAAAAGAACTTAAATTACAAGAAAACCAATTCATCAAGGATTAAGACTTGCTTTCAATCAATATCCAAAAGAACTTAAAGACAAAGAGAAACCAATTCATCAAGGATAAAGACTTGCATTCAATCAATATCCAAAAGAACTTATAGGACAAAGAGAAACCAATTCATTAAGGATTAAGACTTGCATTCAATCAATATCCAAAAGAACTTAAATTACAAAGAGAAACCAATTCATCAAGGATTAAGACTTGCTTTCAATCAATATCCAAAGAACTTAAATTACAAAGAGAAACCAATTCATCAAGGATTAAGACTTGCATTCAATCAATATCCAAAGAACTTAAAGTACAAAAGAAACCAATTCATCAAGGATTAAGACCTGCATTCAATCAATATCCAAAAGAACTTAAATTACAAAAAGAAACCAATTCATTAAGGATTAAAACATGCTTTCAATCATTATCCAAAATAACTTAAATTACAAAGAGAAACCAATTCGTTAAGGACTAAGACTTGCTTTCATTCAATATCAAGAACTTAAAGTACAAAGAAAACCAATTCATCAAGGATTAAGACTTGCTTTCAATCAATATCAAAGAACTTAAATTACAAAGAGAAACCAATTCATCAAGGATTAAGACTTGCTTTCAATCAATATCCAAAAGAACTTAAATTACAAAGAGAAACCAATTCATTAAGGATTAAGACTTGCTTTCAATCAATATCCAAAGAACTTAAAGTACAAAGAGAAACCAATTCATCAAGGATTAAGACTTGCTTTCAATCAATATCCAAAGAACTTAAATTACAAAGAGAAACCAATTCATCAAGGATTAAGACTTGCTTTCAATCAATATCCAAAAAGAACTTAAAGGTTAAAGAGAAACCAATTCATTAAGGATTAAGACTTGCTTTCAATCAATATCCAATAGAACTTAAATTACCAAGAGAAACCAATTCATCAAGGATTAAGACTTGCTTTCAATCAATATCCAAAAGAACTTAAAGAACAAAGAAACCAATTCATCAAGGATTAAGACTTGCTTTCAATCAATATCCAAAAAGAACTTAAAGAACAAAGAGAAACCAATTCATCAAGGATTAAGACTTTGCTTTCAATCAATATCCAAAAGAACTTAAAGTACAAAGAGAAACCAATTCATCAAGGATTAAGACTTGCATTCAATCAATATCAAAGAACTTAAATTACAAAAGAAACCAATTCATCAAGGATTAAGACTTGCTTTCAATCAATATCCAAAGAACTTAAATTACAAAGAGAAACCAATTCATCAAGGATTAAGACTTGCTTTCAATCAATATCCAAAAGAACTTAAATTACAAAGAAACCAATTCATCAAGGATTAAGACTTGCTTTCAATCAATATCAAAGAACTTAAAGTACAAAGAGAAACCAATTCATCAAGGATTAAGACTTGCTTTCAATCAATATCCAAAAGAACTTAAATTACAAAGAGAATCCAATTCATCAAGGATTAAGACTTACTTTCAATCGATATCCAAAAGAACTTAAAGGTCAAAGAGAAACCAAGTCATCAAGGATTAAGACTTGCTTTCAATCAATATCAAAGAACTTAAATTACAAAGAGAAACCAATTCATCAAGGATTAAGACTTGCTTTCAATCAATATCCAAAAGAACTTAAATTACAAAAGAAACCAATTCATCAAGGATTAAGACTTGCTTTCAATCAATATCAAAGAACTTAAAGTACAAAGAGAAACCAATTCATCAAGGATTAAGACTTGCTTTCAATCAATATCCAAAGAACTTAAAGTACAAAGAAAACCAATTCATCAAGGATTAAGACTTGCTTTCAATCAATATCCAAAGAACTTAAATTACAAAGAGAAACCAATTCATCAAGGATTAAGACTTGCTTTCAATCAATATCCAAAAAGAACTTAAATTACAAAGAGAAACCAATTCATCAAGGATTAAGACTTGCTTTCAATCAATATCCAAAAGAACTTAAATTACAAAGAGAAACCAATTCATTAAGGATTAAGACTTGCTTTCAATCAATATCCAAAGAACTTAAAGAACAAAGAGAAACCAATTCATCAAGGATTAAGACTTGCTTTCAATCAATATCCAAAGAACTTAAATTACAAAGAGAAACCAATTCATTAAGGATTAAGACTTGCTTTCAATCAATATCCAAAGAACTTAAATTACAAGAGAAACCAATTCATCAAGGATTAAGACTTGCTTTCAATCAATATCCAAAAAGAACTTAAATTACAAAAGAAACCAATTCATCAAGGATTAAGACTTGCTTTCAATCAATATCCAAAGAACTTAAAGACAAAGAAAACCAATTCATCAAGGATTAAGACTTGCTTTCAATCAATATCAAAGAACTTAAATTACAAAAAGAAACCAATTCATTAAGGATTAAGACTTGCTCTCAATCAATATCCAAAAGAACTTAAATTACAAAGAGAAACCAAGTCATCAAGGATTAATACTTGCTTTCAATCAATATCCAAAAGAACTTAAATTACAAAGAGAAACCAATTCATCAAGGATTAAGACTTGCTTTCAATCAATATCAAAGAACTTAAATTACAAAGAAACCAATTCATTAAGGATTAAGACTTGCTTTCAATCAATATCCAAAAGAACTTAAATTACAAAGAAACCAATTCATCAAGGATTAAGACTTGCTTTCAATCAATATCCAAAAAGAACTTAAATTACAAAGAGAAACCAATTCATCAAGGATTAAGACTTGCTTTCAATCAATATCCAAAAGAACTTAAATTACAAAAGAAACCAATTCATTAAGGATTAAGACTTGCTTTCAATCAATATCCAAAGAACTTAAAGAACAAAGAGAAACCAATTCATCAAGGATTAAGACTTGCTTTCAATCAATATCCAAAGAACTTAAATTACAAAGAAACCAATTCATTAAGGATTAAGACTTGCTTTCAATCAATCTCCAAAAGAACTTAAAGTACAAAGAAACCAATTCATCAAGGATTAAGACTTGCTTTCAATCAATATCCAAAGAACTTAAATTACAAAGAAAACCAATTCATCAAGGATTAAGACTTGCTTTCAATCAATATCAAAGAACTTAAGATTACAAAGAGAAACCAATTCATCAAGGATTAAGACTTGCTTTCAATCAATATCCAAAAGAACTTAAATTACAAAGAGAAACCAATTCATCAAGGATTAAGACTTGCTTTCAATCAATATCCAAAGAACTTAAAGAACAAAGAAACCAATTCATCAAGGATTAAGACTTGCTTTCAATCAATATCCAAAGAACTTAAATTACAAAGAAACCAATTCATTAAGGATTAAGACTTGCTTTCAATCAATCTCCAAAGAACTTAAAAGGTCAAAGAGAAACCAATTCATCAAGGATTAAGACTTGCTTTCAATCAATATCCAAAAGAACTTAAATTACAAAAGAAACCAATTCATTAAGGATTAAGACTTGCTTTCAATCAATATCCAAAGAACTTAAATTACAAAGAAACCAATTCATCAAGGATTAAGACTTGCTTTCAATCAATATCCAAAGAACTTAAATTACAAAGAGAAACCAATTCATCAAGGATTAAGACTTGCTTTCAATCAATATCCAAAAAGAACTTAAATTACAAAGAGAAACCAATTCATCAAGGATTAAGACTTGCTTTCAATCAATATCCAAAAGAACTTAAATTACAAAAGAAACCAATTCATTAAGGATTAAGACTTGCTTTCAATCAATATCCAAAGAACTTAAAGAACAAAAAGAAACCAATTCATCAAGGGATAAGACTTGCTTTCAATCAATATCCAAAGAACTTAAATTACAAAGAAACCAATTCATCAAGGATTAAGACTTGCATTCAATCAATATCCAAAAAGAACTTAAATTACAAAGAAACCAATTCATTAAGGATTAAGACTTGCTTTCAATCAATATCCAAAAGAACTTAAATTACAAAGAAACCAATTCATCAAGGATTAAGACTTGCGTTCAATCAATATCCAAAAGAACTTAGATTACAAAAAGAGACCAATTGATTAAGGATTAAGACTTGCTTTCAATCAATATCCAAAAGAACTTAAAGAACAAAGAGAAACCAATTCATCAAGGATTAAGACTTGCTTTCAATCAATATCAAAGAACTTAAATTACAAAGAAACCAATTCATCAAGGATTAAGACTTGCTTTCAATCAATATCCAAAAGAACTTAAATTACAAAGAAAACCAATTCATCAAGGATTAAGACTTGCTTTCAATCAATATCCAAAGAACTTAAAGAACAAAAAGAAACCAATTCATCAAGGATTCAGACCTGCATTCAATCAATATCCAAAAGAACTTAAATTACAGCAAGAAACCAATTCATTAAGGATTAATACTTGCTTTCAATCAATATCCAAAAGAACTTAAATTACAAAGAGAAACCAATTCATCAAGGATTAAGACTTGCTTTCAATCAATATCCAAAGAACTTAAATTACAAAGAGAAACCAATTCATCAAGGATTAAGACTTGCTTTCAATCAATATCCAAAAGAACTTAAATTACAAAGAAAACCAATTCATCAAGGATTAAGACTTGCTTTCAATCAATATCCAAAAGAACTTAAAGAACAAAGAGAAACCAATTCATCAAGGATTAAGACTTGCTTTCAATCAATATCCAAAGAACTTAAATTACAAAGAAACCAATTCATTAAGGATTAAGACTTGCTTTCAATCAATATCCAAAGAACTTAAATTACAAAAGAAACCAATTCATTAAGGATTAAGACTTGCTTTCAATCAATATCCAAAGAACTTAAATTACAAAGAGAAACCAATTCATCAAGGATTAAGACTTGCTTTCAATCAATATCCAAAGAACTTAAAGTACAAAGAGAAACCAATTCATCAAGGATTAAGACTTGCTTTCAATCAATATCCAAAGAACTTAAATTACAAAGAGAAACCAATTCATCAAGGATTAAGACTTGCTTTCAATCAATATCCAAAAGAACTTAAATTACAAAAGAAACCAATTCATCAAGGATTAAGACTTGCTTTCAATCAATATCCAAAAGAACTTAAATTACAAGAGAAACCAATTCATCAAGGATTAAGACTTGCATTCAATCAATATCAAAGAACTTAAATTACAAAAGAAACCAATTCATCAAGGATTAAGACTTGCTTTCAATCAATATCCAAAGAACTTAAATTACAAAGAGAAACCAATTCATTAAGGATTAAGACTTGCTTTCAATCAATATCCAAAGAACTTAAATTACAAAGAAACCAATTCATCAAGGATTATGACTTGCATTCAATCAATATCCAAAAGAACTTAAATTACAAACAGAAACCAATTCATCAAGGATTAAGACTTGCTTTCAATCAATATCCAAAAGAACTTAAATTACAAAAAGAAACCAATTCATTAAGGACTAAGACTTGCTTTCAATCAATCTCCAAAAGAACTTAAAGAAAAAGAAACCAATTCATCAAGGATTAAGACTTGCTTTCAATCAATATCCAAAAGAACTTAAATTACAAAGAAACCAATTCATTAAGGATTAAGACTTGCTTTCAATCAATATCCAAAAGAACTTAAATTACAAAGAGAAACCAATTCATTAAGGATTAAGACTTGCTTTCAATCAATATCAAAGAACTTAAAGAACAAAGAGAAACCAATTCATCAAGGATTAAGACTTGCATTCAATCAATATCAAAGAACTTAAATTACAAAAGAAACCAATTCATTAAGGATTAAGACTTGCTTTCAATCAATATCCAAAGAACTTAAATTACAAAGAGAAACCAATTCATCAAGGATTAAGACTTGCTTTCAATCAATATCCAAAGAACTTAAATTACAAAGAGAAACCAATTCATCAAGGATTAAGACTTGCTTTCAATCAATATCCAAAGAACTTAAATTACAAAAGAAACCAATTCATCAAGGATTAAGACTTGCTTTCAATCAATATCCAAAGAACTTAAATTACAAAGAAACCAATTCATCAAGGATTAAGACTTGCATTCAATCAATATCCAAAAGAACTTAAATTACAAAAGAAACCAATTCATTAAGGATTAAGACTTGCTTTCAATCAATATCCAAAGAACTTAAAGAACAAAGAAAACCAATTCATCAAGGATTAAGACTTGCTTTCAATCAATATCCAAAGAACTTAAATTACAAAGAAACCAATTCATTAAGGATTAAGACTTGCTTTCAATCAATATCAAAGAACTTAAATTACAAAGAGAAACCAATTCATTAAGGATTAAGACTTGCTTTCAATCAATATCCAAAAGAACTTAAAGAACAAAGAAAACCAATTCATCAAGGATTAAGACTTGCATTCAATCAATATCCAAAGAACTTAAATTACAAAAGAAACCAATTCATTAAGGATTAAGACTTGCTTTCAATCAATATCCAAAAGAACTTAAATTACAAAGAAACCAATTCATCAAGGATTAAGACTTGCTTTCAATCAATATCCAAAGAACTTAAATTACAAAGAGAAACCAATTCATCAAGGATTAAGACTTGCTTTCAATCAATATCCAAAAGAACTTAAATTACAAAGAAACCAATTCATCAAGGATTAAGACTTGCTTTCAATCAATATCCAAAAGAACTTAAATTACAAAGAAACCAATTCATTAAGGATTAAGACTTGCTTTCAATCAATGGCCAAAGAACTTAAAGTCAAAGAGAAACCAATTCATCAAGGATTAAGACTTGCTTTCAATCAATATCCAAAGAACTTAAATTACAAAGAGAAACCAATTCATTAAGGATTAAGACTTGCTTTCAATCAATATCCAAAGAACTTAAATTACAAAGAAAACCAATTCATCAAGGATTAAGACTTGCTTTCAATCAATATCCAAAAGAACTTAAATTACAAAGAGAAACCAATTCATCAAGGATTAAGACTTGCTTTCAATCAATATCCAAAGAACTTAAATTACAAAGAAACCAATTCATCAAGGATTAAGACTTGCTTTCAATCAATATCCAAAGAACTTAAATTACAAAGAAACCAATTCATTAAGGATTAAGACTTGCTTTCAATCAATATCCAAAAGAACTTAAATTACAAAAGAAACCAATTCATCAAGGATTAAGACTTGCTTTCAATCAATATCCAAAAGAACTTAAATTACAAAGAGAAACCAATTCATTAAGGATTAAGACTTGCTTTCAATCAATATCCAAAGAACTTAAAGTACAAAGAAACCAATTCATCAAGGATTAAGACTTGCATTCAATCAATATCCAAAAGAACTTAAATTACAAAGAGAAACCAATTCATCAAGGATTAAGACTTGCTTTCAATCAATATCCAAAGAACTTAAAGAACAAAGAGACCAATTCATCAAGGATTAAGACCTGCATTCAATCAATATCCAAAAGAACTTAAATTACAAAAAGAAACCAATTCATTAAGGATTAAAACATGCTTTCAATCATTATCCAAAATAACTTAAATTACAAAGAGAAACCAATTCGTTAAGGACTAAGACTTGCTTTCAATCAATATCCAAAGAACTTAAATTACAAAGAGAAACCAATTCATCAAGGATTAAGACTTGCATTCAATCAATATCCAAAGAACTTAAATTACAAAAGAAACCAATTCATCAAGGATTAAGAGTTGCTTCCAATCAATGTCGAAAAGAACTTAAAGGTCAAAGAGAAACCAATTCATCAAGGATTAAATCTCGCTTCCAATCAATTTCCAAAAGAACTTAAACCTTAAAGAGAAACCAATTCCATAAAGATTAAGACTTGCTTTGAATCAATCTCCGAAAGAACTTAAAGGTCAAAGAGAAACCAATTCAGCAAGGGTTAAGACCTACTTTCAATCAATATCCAGGAGAACCTGAAGTACAAAGAGAGACCAATTCATCAAGGATTAAGACCTGCATTCAATCAATATCCAAAAGAACTTAAATTACAAAACGAAACCAATTCATTAAGGATTAAGACTTGCTTTCAATCAATATCCAAAGAACTTAAATTACAAAAGAAACCAATTCATCAAGGATTAAGACTTGCTTTCAATCAATATCCAAAGAACTTAAATTACAAAGAAACCAATTCATCAAGGATTAAGACTTGCATACAATCAATATCCAAAAGAACTTAAAGAACAAAAGTAAACCAATTCATCAAGGATTAAGACTTGCTTTCAATCAATATCCAAAGAACTTAAATTACTATGAGAAACCAATTCATTAAGGACTAAGACTTGCTTTCAATCAATGGCCAAAAGAACTTAAAGAACAAAGAGAAACCAATTCATCAAGGATTAAGACTTGCATTCAATCAATATCCAAAGAACTTAAATTACAAAGAGAAACCAATTCATCAAGGATTAAGACTTGCTTTCAATCAATATCCAAAGAACTTAAATTACAAAAGAAACCAATTCATTAAGGATTAAGACTTGCTTTCAATCAATATCCAAAAGAACTTAAAGAACAAAGAGAAACCAATTCATCAAGGATTAAGACTTGCTTTCAATCAATATCCAAAAGAACTTAAATTACAAAGAAACCAATTCATTAAGGATTAAGACTTGCTTTCAATCAATATCCAAAGAACTTAAATTACAAAAGAGAAACCAATTCATCAAGGATTAAGACTTGCTTTCAATCAATATCCAAAAGAACTTAAATTACAAAGAAACCAATTCATCAAGGATTAAGACTTGCTTTCAATCAATATCCAAAGAACTTAAATTACAAAGAGAAACCAATTCATTAAGGATTAAGACTTGCTTTCAATCAATATCCAAAGAACTTAAATTACAAAGAAACCAATTCATCAAGGATTAAGACTTGCTTTCAATCAATATCCAAAAGAACTTAAATTACAAAGAGAAACCAATTCATCAAGGATTAAGACTTGCTTTCAATCAATATCCAAAAGAACTTAAATTACAAAGAAAACCAATTCATCAAGGATTAAGACTTGCATTCAATCAATATCCAAAGAACTTAAATTACAAAAGAAACCAATTCATCAAGGATTAAGACTTGCTTTCAATCAATATCCAAAGAACTTAAATTACAAAGAGAAACCAATTCATCAAGGATTAAGACTTGCTTTCAATCAATATCCAAAAGAACTGAAAGAACAAAGAGAAGCCAATTCATCAAGGATTAAGACTTGCTTCCAATCAATCTCCAAAAGAACTGAAATAACAAAAAGAAACCAATTCATTAAGGATTAAGACTTGCTTCTAATCAATCTCAAAAAGAACTTAAAGGTCAAAGAGAAACCAATTCATTAAGGATTAAGACTTGCTTTCAATCAATATCCAAAGAACTTAAAGAACAAAGGGAAAACCAATTCATCAAGGATTAAGACTTGCATTCAATCAATATCCAAAAGAACTTAAAAAACAAAAAGAAACCAATTCATCAAGGATTAAGACTTGCTTCTTATCAATCTCCAAAAGAAGTTAAAGGTCAAAGAGAAACCAATTCATCAAGGGTTAAGACTTGCTTTCAATCAATATCCAAGAGAACCTGAAGTACAAAGCGAGACCAATTCGTCAAGGATTAAGACTTGCATTCAATCAATATCCAAAAGAACTTAAATTACAAAAAGAGACCAATTCATCAAGGATTAAGACTTGCTTCCAATCAATCTCCAAAAGAACTTAAGGTCAAAGAGAAACCAATTCATCAAGGATTAAGACCGTCTTTCAATCATTATCCAAGAGAACTTAAAGTACAAAGAGAAATCAATTCATCAAGGATTAAGACTTGCGTTCAATCAATATCCAAAAGAACTTAAATAACAAAAAGAAACCAATTCATTAAGGATTAAGACTTGCTTTCAATCAATCTCCAAAGAACTTAAATTACAAAGAGAAACCAATTCATCAAGGATTAAGACTTGCTTTCAATCAATATCCAAAGAACTTAAATTACAAAGAGAAACCAATTCATCAAGGATTAAGACTTGCTTTCAATCAATATCCAAAGAACTTAAATTACAAGAGAAACCAATTCATCAAGGATTAAGACTTGCATTCAATCAATATCCAAAGAACTTAAATTACAAAAGAAACCAATTCATTAAGGATTAAGACTTGCTTTCAATCAATATCCAAAAGAACTTAAAGAACAAAGAGAAACCAATTCATCAAGGATTAAGACTTGCTGTCAATCAATATCCAAAAGAACTTAAATTACAAAGAGAAACCAATTCATTAAGGACTCAGACTTGCTATCAATCAATATCCAAAGAACTTAAAGAACAAAGAAACCAATTCATCAAGGATTAAGACTTGCTTTCAATCAATATCCAAAGAACTTAAATTACAAAGAGAAACCAATTCATTAAGGATTAAGACTTGCTTTCAATCAATATCAAAGAACTTAAATTACAAAGAAACCAATTCATCAAGGATTAAGACTTGCTTTCAATCAATATCCAAAAGAACTTAAATTACAAAAGAAACCAATTCATTAAGGATTAAGACTTGCTTTCAATCAATATCCAAAGAACTTAAAGAACAAAGAGAAACCAATTCATCAAGGATTAAGACTTGCTTTCAATCAATATCCAAAGAACCTAAAGGACAAAAAAAACCAATTCATTAAGGATTAAGACTTGTATTCAATCAATATCCAAAAGAACTTAAATTACAAAGAGAAACCAATTCATCAAGGATTAAGACCGTCTTTCAATCATTATCCAAAAGAACTTAAACTACAAAAAGAAACCAATTCATTAAGGATTAAGACTTGCATTCAATCAATATCCAAAAGAACTTAAAGAACAAAGAGAAACCAATTCATCAAGGATTAAGACTTGCTTTCAATCAATATCCAAAGAACTTAAATTACAAAGAAACCAATTCATCAAGGATTAAGACTTGCTTTCAATCAATATCCAAAGAACTTAAAGAACAAAGAGAAACCAATTCATCAAGGATTAAGACTTGCATTCAATCAATATCCAAAAGAACTTAAATTACAAAAGAAACCAATTCATTAAGGATTAAGACTTGCTTTCAATCAATATCCAAAGAACTTAAATTACAAAGAGAAACCAATTCATCAAGGATTAACACTTTGTTCAATCAATATCCAAAAGAACTTAAAGAACAAAGAGAAACCAATTCATCAAGCATTAAGACTTGCATTCAATCAATATCCAAAAGAACTTAAATTACAACAAGAAACCAATTCATTAAGGATTAAGACTTGCTTTCAATCAATATCCAAAAGAACTTAAATTACAAAGAGAAACCAATTCATCAAGGATTAAGACTTGCTTTCAATCAATATCCAAAGAACTTAAATTACAAAGAAACCAATTCATCAAGGATTAAGACTTGCATTCAATCAATATCCAAAGAACTTAAATTACAAAGAAACCAATTCATCAAGGATTAAGACTTGCATTCAATCAATATCCAAAGAACTTAAAGAACAAAGAAACCAATTCATCAAGGATTAAGACTTGCTTTCAATCAATATCCAAAAGAACTTAAATTACAAAGAAACCAATTCATTAAGGATTAAGACTTGCTTTCAATCAATATCCAAAGAACTTAAATTACAAAGAGAAACCAATTCATCAAGGATTAAGACTTGCTTTCAATCAATATCCAAAGAACTTAAATTACAAAGAAAACCAATTCATCAAGGATTAAGACTTGCTTTCAATCAATATCCAAAGAACTTAAAGAACAAAGAGAAACCAATTCATCAAGGATTAAGACTTGCATTCAATCAATATCAAAAAGAACTTAAATTACAAAAAGAAACCAATTCATCAAGGACGAAGACTTGCTTTCAATCAATATCCAAAAGAACTTAAATTACAAAGAGAAACCATTTCCTTAAGGATTAAGACTTGCTTTCAATCAATATCCAACAGAACTTAAAGAACAAAGAGAAACCAATTCATCAAGGATTAAGACTTGCTTTCAATCAATATCCAAAGAACTTAAATTACAAAGAGAAACCAATTCATTAAGGATTAAGACTTGCTTTCAATCAATATCCAAAGAACTTAAAGAACAAAGAGAAACCAATTCATCAAGGATTAAGACTTGCTTTCAATCAATATCCAAAGAACTTAAATTACAAAGAGAAACCAATTCATTAAGGATTAAGACTTGCTTTCAATCAATATCCAAAAGAACTTAAATTACAAAGAGAAACCAATTCATCAAGGATTAAGACTTGCTTTCAATCAATATCCAAAAGAACTTAAACTACAAAAAGAAACCAATTCATTAAGGATTAAGACTTGCATTCAATCAATATCCAAAGCAACTTAAATCACAAAAAGAAACCAATTCATTAAGGATTAAGACTTGCTTTCAATCAATGGCCAAAAGAACTTAAAGAACCAAGAGAAACCAATTCATCAAGGATTAAGACTTGCATTCAATCAATATCCAAAAGAACTTAAAGTGCAAAGAGAAACCAATTCATGAAGGATTAAGACTTGCATTCAATCAATATCCAAAAGAACTTAAATTACAAAAAGAAACCAATTCATTAAGGATTAAGACTTGCTTCCAATCAATGGCCCAAAGAACTTAAAAACAAAGAGAAACCAATTCATCAAGGATTAAGACTTGTTCAATCAATATCCAAAGAACTTAAATTACAAAGAGAAACCAATTCATTAAGGATTAAGACTTGCTTTCAATCAATCTCAAAGAACTTAAAAAGGTCAAGAAACCAATTCATCAAGATTAAGACTTGCTCAATCAATATCCAAAAGAACTTAAATTACAAAAAGAAACCAATTCATTAAGGACTAAGACTTGCTTTCAATCAATGGCCCAAAGAACTTAAAGAACAAAGAGAAACCAATTCATCAAGGATTAAGACTTGCATTCAATCAATATCCAAAAGAACTTAAATTACAAAAGAAACCAATTCATTAAGGATTAAGACTTGGTTTCAATCAATGGCCAAAGAACTTAAGAACAAAGAGAAACCAATTCATCAAGGATTAAGACTTGCATTCAGTCAATATCAAAGAACTTAAATTACAAAGAGAAACCAATTCATTAAGGACTAAGACTTGCTTTCAATCAATGGCCAAAAGAACTTAAAGAACAAAGAGAAACCAATTCATCAAGGATTAAGACTTGCATTCAATCAATATCCAATAGAACTTAAACTACAAAGAAACCAATTCATTAAGGATTAAGACTTGCATTCAATCAATATCCAAAAGAACTTAAATTACAAACAGAAACCAATTCATTAAGGATTAAGACTTGCATTCAATCAATATCCAAAGAACTTAAATTACAAAGAGAAACGGAGTCATTAAGGACTAACACTTGCTTTCAATCAATGGCCAAAGAACTTAAAGAACAAGAAACCAATTCATCAAGGATTAAGACTTGCTTTCAATCAATATCCAAAGAACTTAAAGTACAAAGAGAAACCAATTCATTAAGGATTAAGACTTGCATTCAATCAATATCCAAAAGAACTTAAAGAACAAAGAGAAAGCAATTCATCAAGGATTAAGACTTGCATTCAATCAATATCCAAAAGAACATAAATTACAAACAGAAACCAATTCATTAAGGATTAAGACTTGATTCCAATCAATGGCAAAAAGAACTTAAAGAACAAGGAAAGTCCAATTCATCAAGGATTAAGACTTGCATTCAATCAATATCCAAAAGAACTTAAACTACAAAATGAAACCAATTCATTAAGGATTAAGACTTGCATTCAATCAATATCCAATAGAACTTAAATTACAAAGAGAAACCAATTCATTAAGGACTAAGACTTGCTTTCAATCAATGGCCAAAAGAACTTAGAACAAAGAAACCAATTCATCAAGGATTAAGACTTGCATTCAATCAATATCCAAAGAACTTAAATTACAAAAGAAACCAATTCATTAAGGATTAAGACTTGCTTCAATCAATCTCCAAAGAACTTAAAGTCAAAGAGAAACCAATTCATCAAGGATTAAGACTTGCTATCAATATCAAAAGAACTTAAAGTACAAGAGAAACCAATTCATTAAGGATTAAGACTTGCTTTCAATCAATGGCCAAAGAACTTAAAGAACAAAGAAACCAATTCATCAAGGATTAAGACTTGCTTTCAATCAATATCCAAAGAACTTAAATTACAAAAGAAACCAATTCATTAAGGATTAAGACTTGCTTTCAATCAATCTCCAAAGAACTTAAAGGTCAAGAGAAACCAATTCATCAAGGATTAAGACTTGCATTCAATCAATATCCAAAAGAACTTAAATTACAAAAGAGAAACCAATTCATTAAGGATTAAGACTTGCTCAATCAATATCCAAAGAACTTAAAAACAAAGAAACCAATTCATCAAGGATTAAGACTTGCTTTCAATCAATATCCAAAAGAACTTAAAGTACAAGAGAAACCAATTCATCAAGGATTAAGACTTGCTTTCAATCAATATCCAAAGAACTTAAATTACAAAAGAGAAACCAATTCATTAAGGATTAAGACTTGCTTTCAATCAATGGCCAAAGAACTTAAAGAACAAAGAGAAACCAATTCATCAAGGATTAAGACTTGCATTCAATCAATATCAAAGAACTTAAATTACAAAAGAAACCAATTCATTAAGGATTAAGACTTGCTTTCAATCAATATCCAAAGAACTTAAATTACAAAAGAAACCAATTCATTAAGGATTAAGACTTGCTTCAATCAATATCCAAAGAACTTAAATTACAAAGAGAAACCAATTCATTAAGGATTAAGACTTGCTTTCAATCAATGGCCAAAGAACTTAAAGAACAAAGAGAAACCAATTCATCAAGGATTAAGACTTGCATTCAATCAATATCCAAAGAACTTAAATTACAAAAGAAACCAATTCATTAAGGATTAAGACTTGCTTCAATCAATATCCAAAGAACTTAAATTACAAAGAGAAACCAATTCATCAAGGATTAAGACTTGCTTTCAATCAATATCCAAAGAACTTAAATTACAAAGAGAAACCAATTCATCAAGGATTAAGACTTGCTTTCAATCAATATCCAAAGAACTTAAAGTACAAGAGAAACCAATTCATCAAGGATTAAGACTTGCTTTCAATCAATATCCAAAGAACTTAAATTACAAAAGAAACCAATTCATTAAGGATTAAGACTTGCTTTCAATCAATATCAAAAGAACTTAAATTACAAAAAGAAACCAATTCATCAAGGATTAAGACTTGCTTTCAATCAATATCCAAAGAACTTAAATTACAAAGAGAAACCAATTCATCAGGATTAAGACTTGCTTTCAATCAATATCCAAAAGAACTTAAATTACAAAGAGAAACCAATTCATTAAGGATTAAGACTTGCTTTCAATCAATATCCAAAGAACTTAAATTACAAAAGAAACCAATTCATTAAGGATTAAGACTTGCTTTCAATCAATATCCAAAGAACTTAAATTACAAAAGAAACCAATTCATCAAGGATTAAGACTTGCATTCAATCAATATCCAAAGAACTTAAATTACAAAGAGAAACCAATTCATCAAGGATTAAGACTTGCATTCAATCAATATCCAAAGAACTTAAATTACAAAAAGAAACCAATTCATTAAGGATTAAGACTTGCTTTCAATCAATATCAAAGAACTTAAAGAACAAGAGAAACCAATTCATCAAGGATTAAGACTTGCATTCAATCAATATCCAAAGAACTTAAATTACAAAGAGAAACCAATTCATTAAGGATTAAGACTTGCTTTCAATCAATATCCAAAGAACTTAAAGAACAAAGAGAAACCAATTCATCAAGGATTAAGACTTGCATTCAGTCAATATCAAAGAACTTAAATTACAAAGAGAAACCAATTCATTAAGGATTAAGACTTGCTTTCAATCAATATCCAAAGAACTTAAATTACAAGAAACCAATTCATCAAGGATTAAGACTTGCTTTCAATCAATATCCAAAGAACTTAAATTACAAAGAAACCAATTCATCAAGGATTAAGACTTGCTTTCAATCAATATCCAAAGAACTTAAATTACAAAAGAAACCAATTCATCAAGGACCAAGGCTTGCTTTCAATCAATGGCCAAAAGAACTTAAAGAACAAAGAGAAACCAATTCATCAGGATTAAGACTTTCACTCAATCAATATCCAAAAGAACTTAAATTACAAAGAAACCAATTCATTAAGGATTAAGACTTGCTTTCAATCAATCTCCAAAGAACTTAAAGAACAAAGAAACCAATTCATCAAGGATTAAGACTTGCTTTCAATCAATATCCAAAGAACTTAAATTACAAAGAGAAACCAATTCATTAAGGATTAAGACTTGCTTTCAATCAATATCCAAAGAACTTAAAGAACAAAGAAACCAATTCATCAAGGATTAAGACTTGCTTTCAATCAATATCCAAAGAACTTAAATTACAAGAGAAACCAATTCATCAAGGATTAAGACTTGCTTTCAATCAATATCCAAAGAACTTAAAGAACAAAGAGAAACCAATTCATCAAGGATTAAGACTTGCATTCAATCAATATCCAAAGAACTTAAATTACAAAAAGAAACCAATTCATTAAGGATTAAGACTTGCTTTCAATCAATATCCAAAGAACTTAAAGAACAAAGAAAACCAATTCATCAAGGATTAAGACTTGCTTTCAATCAATATCCAAAGAACTTAAATTACAAAGAAACCAATTCATCAAGGATTAAGACTTGCATTCAATCAATATCCAAAGAACTTAAAGTACAAGAGAAACCAATTCATCAAGGATTAAGACTTGCATTCAATCAATATCCAAAGAACTTAAATTACAAAAGAAACCAATTCATTAAGGATTAAGACTTGCTTTCAATCAATGGCCAAAGAACTTAAAGAACAAAGAAACCAATTCATCAAGGATTAAGACTTGCATTCAATCAATATCCAAAAGAACTTAAATTACAAAGAAACCAATTCATTAAGGATTAAGACTTGCTTTCAATCAATATCCAAAGAACTTAAATTACAAAAAGAAACCAATTCATCAAGGATTAAGACTTGCTTTCAATCAATATCCAAAGAACTTAAAGAACAAAGAGAAACCAATTCATCAAGGATTAAGACTTGCATTCAATCAATATCAAAAGAACTTAAATTACAAAAGAAACCAATTCATTAAGGATTAAGACTTGCTTTCAATCAATCTCAAAAGAACTTAAATTACAAAGAAACCAATTCATCAAGGATTAAGACTTGCTTTCAATCAATATCCAAAGAACTTAAAGAACAAAGAGAAACCAATTCATCAAGGATTAAGACTTGCTTTCAATCAATATCCAAAGAACTTAAATTACAAGAAACCAATTCATTAAGGATTAAGACTTGCTTTCAATCAATATCCAAAAGAACTTAAAGAACAAAGAGAAACCAATTCATCAAGGATTAAGACTTGCTTTCAATCAATATCCAAAGAACTTAAAGAACAAGAGAAACCAATTCATCAAGGATTAAGACTTGCTTTCAATCAATATCCAAAAGAACTTAAATTACAAAGAAACCAATTCATCAAGGATTAAGACTTGCTTTCAATCAATATCCAAAGAACTTAAAGAACAAAGAGAAACCAATTCATCAAGGATTAAGACTTGCTTTCAATCAATATCCAAAGAACTTAAATTACAAAAGAAACCAATTCATTAAGGATTAAGACTTGCTTCAATCAATCTCCAAAGAACTTAAAGGTCAAAAGAAACCAATTCATCAAGGATTAAGACTTGCATTCAATCAATATCCAAAGAACTTAAATTACAAAGAAACCAATTCATTAAGGATTAAGACTTGCTTTCAATCAATATCCAAAGAACTTAAATTACAAAGAGAAACCAATTCATCAAGGATTAAGACTTGCTTTCAATCAATATCCAAAAGAACTTAAATTACAAGAGAAACCAATTCATCAAGGATTAAGACTTGCTTTCAATCAATATCCAAAGAACTTAAATTACAAAGAGAAACCAATTCATCAAGGATTAAGACTTGCTTTCAATCAATATCAAAAGAACTTAAATTACAAAAGAAACCAATTCATTAAGGATTAAGACTTGCTTTCAATCAATATCCAAAAAGAACTTAAATTACAAAAGAAACCAATTCATCAAGGATTAAGACTTGCATTCAATCAATATCCAAAGAACTTAAATTACAAAGAAACCAATTCATCAAGGATTAAGACTTGCTTTCAATCAATATCCAAAGAACTTAAATTACAAAGAAACCAATTCATTAAGGATTAAGACTTGCTTTCAATCAATATCAAAAGAACTTAAAGAACAAAGAAACCAATTCATCAAGGATTAAGACTTGCTTTCAATCAATATCCAAAGAACTTAAATTACAAAGAGAAACCAATTCATCAAGGATTAAGACTTGCTTTCAATCAATATCCAAAGAACTTAAATTACAAGAGAAACCAATTCATCAGGATTAAGACTTGCTTTCAATCAATATCCAAAAGAACTTAAATTACAAAGAGAAACCAATTCATCAAGGATTAAGACTTGCTTTCAATCAATATCCAAAGAACTTAAATTACAAGAGAAACCAATTCATCAAGGATTAAGACTTGCATTCAATCAATATCCAAAGAACTTAAATTACAAAAGAAACCAATTCATTAAGGATTAAGACTTGCTTTCAATCAATCTCCAAAGAACTTAAAGAACAAGAGAAACCAATTCATCAAGGATTAAGACTTGCATTCAATCAATATCCAAAGAACTTAAATTACAAAAGAAACCAATTCATTAAGGATTAAGACTTGCTTTCAATCAATATCCAAAGAACTTAAATTACAAAAGAAACCAATTCATCAGGATTAAGACTTGCATTCAATGAATATCCAAAAGAACTTAAAGTACAAAGAAACGACAATTGCTTAAGGATTAATACTTGCTTTCAATCAATATCAAAAGAACTTAAATTACAAAAGAAACCAATTCATCAAGGATTAAGACTTGCTTTCAATCAATATCCAAAAGAACTTAAATTACAAAGAGAAACCAATTCATTAAGGATTAAGACTTGCTTTCAATCAATATCAAAAGAACTTAAATTACAAAAGAAACCAATTCATCAAGGATTAAGACTTGCTTTCAATCAATATCAAAGAACTTAAAGAACAAAGAAACCAATTCATCAAGGATTAAGACTTGCATTCAATCAATATCAAAGAACTTAAATTACAAAGAAACCAATTCATTAAGGATTAAGACTTGCTTTCAATCAATATCCAAAGAACTTAAAGAACAAAAGAAACCAATTCATCAAGGATTAAGACTTGCTTTCAATCAATATCCAAAGAACTTAAATTACAAGAGAAACCAATTCATCAAGGATTAAGACTTGCTTTCAATCAATATCCAAAAGAACTTAAATTACAAAAGAAACCAATTCATCAAGGATTAAGACTTGCTTTCAATCAATATCAAAAGAACTTAAAGAACAAAAGAGAAACCAATTCATCAAGGATTAAGACTTGCTTTCAATCAATATCCAAAGAACTTAAATTACAAAAGAAACCAATTCATTAAGGATTAAGACTTGCTTTCAATCAATATCCAAAGAACTTAAGAACAAAGAAACCAATTCATCAAGGATTAAGACTTGCATTCAATCAATATCAAAGAACTTAAATTACAAAGAGAAACCAATTCATCAAGGATTAAGACTTGCATTCAATCAATATCCAAAAGAACTTAAATTACAAAAGAAAAACCAATTCCTTAAGGATTAAGACATGATTCCAATCAATGGCAAAAAGAACTTAAGAACAAAGAAACCAATTCATCAAGGATTAAGACTTGCTTTCAATCAATATCCAAAGAACTTAAATTACAAAAGAAACCAATTCATCAAGGATTAAGACTTGCTTTCAATCAATATCCAAAGAACTTAAATTACAAAAGAAACCAATTCATTAAGGATTAAGACTTGCTTTCAATCAATATCCAAAGAACTTAAAGAACAAAGAAACCAATTCATCAAGGATTAAGACTTGCTTTCAATCAATATCCAAAGAACTTAAATTACAAAGAAACCAATTCATTAAGGATTAAGACTTGCTTTCAATCAATATCCAAAGAACTTAAATTACAAGAGAAACCAATTCATCAAGGATTAAGACTTGCTTTCAATCAATATCCAAAGAACTTAAATTACAAAAGAAACCAATTCATCAAGGATTAAGACTTGCTTTCAATCAATATCCAAAGAACTTAAAGAACAAAAGAAACCAATTCATCAGGATTAAGACTTGCATTCAATCAATATCCAAAGAACTTAAATTACAAAGAGAAACCAATTCATTAAGGATTAAGACTTGCTTTCAATCAATATCCAAAAGAACTTAAAGTCAAAGAGAAACCAATTCATCAAGGATTAAGACTTGCTTTCAATCAATATCCAAAGAACTTAAATTACAAAAAGAAACCAATTCATCAAGGATTAAGACTTGCTTTCAATCAATATCCAAAGAACTTAAATTACAAGAGAAACCAATTCATCAAGGATTAAGACTTGCTTTCAATCAATATCCAAAGAACTTAAATTACAAAAGAAACCAATTCATTAAGGATTAAGACTTGCTTTCAATCAATATCAAAGAACTTAAATTACAAAGAAAACCAATTCATCAAGGATTAAGACTTGCTTTCAATCAATATCCAAAGAACTTAAATTACAAAGAGAAACCAATTCATTAAGAATTAAGACTTGCTTCCAATCAATGATCAAAAGAACTTAAAGAACAAAGAGAAACCAATTCATCAAGGATTAAGACTTGCATTCAATCAATATCCAATAGAACTTAAATTACAAAATGAACCCAATTCATTAAGGATTAAGACTTGCTTTCAATCAATATCCAAAGAACTTAAATTACAAAGAGAAACCAATTCATCAAGGATTAAGACTTGCTTTCAATCAATATCCAAAGAACTTAAAGAACAAGAGAAACCAATTCATCAAGGATTAAGACTTGCATTCAATCAATATCCAAAGAACTTAAATTACAAAGAAACCAATTCATTAAGGATTAAGACTTGCTTTCAATCAATATCCAAAGAACTTAAAGAACAAAGAGAAACCAATTCATCAAGGATTAAGACTTGCTTTCAATCAATATCCAAAGAACTTAAATTACAAAGAAACCAATTCATCAAGGATTAAGACTTGCATTCAATCAATATCAAAAGAACTTAAATTACAAAGAGAAACCAATTCATTAAGGATTAAGACTTGCTTTCAATCAATATCCAAAGAACTTAAGAACAAGAGAAACCAATTCATCAAGGATTAAGACTTGCATTCAATCAATATCCAAAGAACTTAAATTACAAAGAGAAACCAATTCATTAAGGATTAAGACTTGCTTTCAATCAATATCCAAAGAACTTAAAGAACAAAGAGAAACCAATTCATCAAGGATTAAGACTTGCTTTCAATCAATATCCAAAGAACTTAAATTACAAAGAAACCAATTCATTAAGGATTAAGACTTGCTTTCAATCAATCTCAAAAGAACTTAAATGAAAGAGAAACCAATTCATCAAGGATTAAGACTTGCTTTCAATCAATATCCAAAGAACTTAAATTACAAAAAGAAACCAATTCATTAAGGATTAAGACTTGCTTTCAATCAATATCAAAAGAACTTAAAGAACAAAGAGAAACCAATTCATCAAGGATTAAGACTTGCATTCAATCAATATCCAAAGAACTTAAATTACAAAGAGAAACCAATTCATTAAGGATTAAGACTTGCTTTCAATCAATATCCAAAGAACTTAAAGAACAAAAGAAACCAATTCATCAAGGATTAAGACTTGCTTTCAATCAATATCCAAAAGAACTTAAATTACAAAAGAAACCAATTCATTAAGGATTAAGACTTGCATTCAATCAATATCCAAAGAACTTAAATTACAAAAAGAAACCAATTCATTAAGGATTAAGACTTGCTTTCAATCAATATCCAAAGAACTTAAAGAACAAGAGAAACCAATTCATCAAGGATTAAGACTTGCTTTCAATCAATATCCAAAGAACTTAAATTACAAGAAACCAATTCATCAAGGATTAAGACTTGCTTTCAATCAATATCCAAAGAACTTAAATTACAAAGAGAAACCAATTCATCAAGGATTAAGACTTGCTTTCAATCAATATCCAAAGAACTTAAATTACAAAGAGAAACCAATTCATTAAGGATTAAGACTTGCTTTCAATCAATATCCAAAAGAACTTAAAGAACAAGAAAACCAATTCATCAAGGATTAAGACTTGCTTTCAATCAATATCCAAAGAACTTAAATTACAAAGAAACCAATTCATTAAGGATTAAGACTTGCTTTCAATCAATATCCAAAGAACTTAAAGAACAAAAGAAACCAATTCATCAAGGATTAAGACTTGCTTTCAATCAATATCCAAAGAACTTAAATTACAAGAGAAACCAATTCATCAAGGATTAAGACTTGCATTCAATCAATATCCAAAGAACTTAAATTACAAAGAGAAACCAATTCATCAAGGATTAAGACTTGCTTTCAATCAATATCAAAGAACTTAAATTACAAAGAGAAACCAATTCATCAAGGATTAAGACTTGCATTCAATCAATATCAAAGAACTTAAATTACAAAGAGAAACCAATTCATTAAGGATTAAGACTTGCTTTCAATCAATCTCCAAAAGAACTTAAAGGTCAAAAGAAACCAATTCATCAAGGATTAAGACTTGCTTTCAATCAATATCCAAAGAACTTAAATTACAAAAGAAACCAATTCATCAAGGATTAAGACTTGCATTCAATCAATATCCAAAGAACTTAAATTACAAAGAAACCAATTCATTAAGGATTAAGACTTGCTTTCAATCAATCTCCAAAGAACTTAAAGGTCAAAGAAACCAATTCATCAAGGATTAAGACTTGCTTTCAATCAATATCCAAAGAACTTAAAGTACAAGAGAAACCAATTCATCAAGGATTAAGACTTGCATTCAATCAATATCCAAAGAACTTAAATTACAAAGAGAAACCAATTCATTAAGGATTAAGACTTGCTTTCAATCAATCTCCAAAGAACTTAAAGAACAAGAAACCAATTCATCAAGGATTAAGACTTGCTTTCAATCAATATCCAAAGAACTTAAATTACAAAGAGAAACCAATTCATTAAGGATTAAGACTTGCTTTCAATCAATATCCAAAGAACTTAAAGAACAAAAGAAACCAATTCATCAAGGATTAAGACTTGCTTTCAATCAATATCCAAAGAACTTAAATTACAAGAGAAACCAATTCATCAAGGATTAAGAATTGCGTTCAATCAATATCCAAAAGAACTTAAATTACAAAAAGAAACCAATTCATTAAGGATTAAGACTTGCCTCCAATCAATCTCCAAAAGAATTTAAAGGTCAAAGAGAAACCAATTCATCAAGGATTAAGACTTGAGTTCAATCAATATCCAAAGAACTTAAATTACAAAGAAACCAATTCATTAAGGATTAAGACTTGCTTTCAATCAATATCAAAAGAACTTAAATTACAAAGAGAAACCAATTCATCAAGGATTAAGACTTGCTTTCAATCAATATCCAAAGAACTTAAATTACAAGAGAAACCAATTCATCAAGGATTAAGACTTGCATTCAATCAATATCCAAAAGAACTTAAATTACAAAGAAACCAATTCATTAAGGATTAAGACTTGCTTTCAATCAATATCCAAAGAACTTAAATTACAAGAGAAACCAATTCATCAAGGATTAAGACTTGCTTTCAATCAATATCCAAAGAACTTAAATTACAAAAAGAAACCAATTCATCAAGGATTAAGACTTGCTTTCAATCAATATCCAAAGAACTTAAATTAAGAGAGACCAATTCATCAAGGATTAAGACCTGCATTCAATCAATATCCAAAAGAACTTAAATTACAAAAAGAAACCAATTCATTAAGGTTTAAGGCTTGCTTTCAATCAATATCTAAAAGAAATTAAATTACAAAGAGAAACCAATTCGTTAAGGACTAGGACTTGCTTTCATTCAACAGCCAAAAGAACTTCAAGAACAAAGAGAAACCAATTCATGAAGGATTAAGACTTGCTTTCAATCAATATCCAAAGAACTTAAATTACAAAGAACCCAATTCGTTAAGGACTAGGACTTGCTTTCATTCAACAGCCAAAAGAACTTCAAGAACAAAGAGAAACCAATTCATGAAGGATTAAGACTTGCTTCCAATCACTATCGAAAAGAACTTAAAGGTCAAAAAGAAACCAATTCATCAAGGATTAAGAGTTGCTTCCAATCAATTTCCAAAAGAACCTAAACCTCAAAGAGAAACCAATTCCATAAAGATTAAGACTTGCTTTCAATCAATCTCCAAAGAACTTAAATTACAAAAGAAACCAATTCATCAAGGATTAAGACTTGCTTTCAATCAATATCCAAAGAACTTAAATTACAAAGAAACCAATTCATCAAGGATTAAGACTTGCTTTCAATCAATATCCAAAGAACTTAAAGAACAAGAGAAACCAATTCATCAAGGATTAAGACTTGCTTTCAATCAATATCCAAAGAACTTAAATTACAAAGAGAAACCAATTCATTAAGGATTAAGACTTGCTTTCAATCAATATCAAAAGAACTTAAATTACAAAAAGAAACCAATTCATCAAGGATTAAGACTTGCTTTCAATCAATATCCAAAGAACTTAAAGAACAAGAGAAACCAATTCATCAAGGATTAAGACTTGCTTTCAATCAATATCCAAAGAACTTAAATTACAAAGAGAAACCAATTCATTAAGGATTAAGACTTGCTTTCAATCAATCTCAAAAGAACTTAAAGAACAAAAGAAACCAATTCATCAAGGATTAAGACTTGCTTTCAATCAATATCCAAAGAACTTAAATTACAAAGAGAAACCAATTCATCAAGGATTAAGACTTGCTTTCAATCAATATCCAAAGAACTTAAATTACAAAGAAACCAATTCATTAAGGATTAAGACTTGCTTTCAATCAATATCCAAAGAACTTAAATTACAAGAGAAACCAATTCATCAAGGATTAAGACTTGCTTTCAATCAATATCCAAAGAACTTAAATTACAAGAGAAACCAATTCATCAAGGATTAAGACTTGCTTTCAATCAATATCCAAAGAACTTAAATTACAAAGAGAAACCAATTCATCAAGGATTAAGACTTGCTTTCAATCAATATCAAAAGAACTTAAATTACAAGAGAAACCAATTCATCAAGGATTAAGACTTGCTTTCAATCAATATCCAAAGAACTTAAATTACAAAGAGAAACCAATTCATCAAGGATTAAGACTTGCATTCAATCAATATCCAAAGAACTTAAATTACAAAGAAACCAATTCATTAAGGATTAAGACTTGCTTTCAATCAATATCCAAAGAACTTAAATTACAAGAGAAACCAATTCATCAAGGATTAAGACTTGCTTTCAATCAATATCCAAAAGAACTTAAAGAACAAGAGAAACCAATTCATCAAGGATTAAGACTTGCTTTCAATCAATATCAAAGAACTTAAATTACAAGAGAAACCAATTCATCAAGGATTAAGACTTGCTTTCAATCAATATCCAAAGAACTTAAATTACAAAAGAAACCAATTCATTAAGGATTAAGACTTGCTTTCAATCAATGGCCAAAAGAACTTAAAGGTCAAGAAAACCAATTCATCAAGGATTAAGACTTGCTTTCAATCAATATCAAAGAACTTAAATTACAAAGAGAAACCAATTCATTAAGGATTAAGACTTGCTTTCAATCAATATCCAAAGAACTTAAATTACAAAGAGAAACCAATTCATCAAGGATTAAGACTTGCTTTCAATCAATATCCAAAGAACTTAAATTACAAGAGAAACCAATTCATCAAGGATTAAGACTTGCTTTCAATCAATATCCAAAGAACTTAAATTACAAAGAGAAACCAATTCATTAAGGATTAAGACTTGCTTTCAATCAATATCCAAAGAACTTAAAGAACAAAGAAACCAATTCATCAAGGATTAAGACTTGCTTTCAATCAATATCAAAGAACTTAAATTACAAAAGAAACCAATTCATTAAGGATTAAGACTTGCTTTCAATCAATATCCAAAAGAACTTAAATTACAAAGAGAAACCAATTCATCAAGGATTAAGACTTGCTTTCAATCAATATCCAAAGAACTTAAATTACAAAGAGAAACCAATTCATCAAGGATTAAGACTTGCTTTCAATCAATATCCAAAGAACTTAAAGTCAAAGAGAAACCAATTCATCAAGGATTAAGACTTGCTTTCAATCAATATCCAAAGAACTTAAATTACAAGAGAAACCAATTCATCAAGGATTAAGACTTGCTTTCAATCAATATCCAAAGAACTTAAAGAACAAAGAGAAACCAATTCATCAAGGATTAAGACTTGCTTTCAATCAATATCCAAAGAACTTAAATTACAAAGAAACCAATTCATCAAGGATTAAGACTTGCTTTCAATCAATATCCAAAGAACTTAAATTACAAAGAGAAACCAATTCATCAAGGATTAAGACTTGCTTTCAATCAATATCCAAAAGAACTTAAATTACAAAGAGAAACCAATTCATTAAGGATTAAGACTTGCTTTCAATCAATATCCAAAAGAACTTAAAGAACAAGAGAAACCAATTCATCAAGGATTAAGACTTGCTTTCAATCAATATCAAAAGAACTTAAATTACAAAGAAACCAATTCATTAAGGATTAAGACTTGCTTTCAATCAATATCCAAAGAACTTAAAGAACAAGAGAAACCAATTCATCAAGGATTAAGACTTGCTTTCAATCAATATCCAAAGAACTTAAATTACAAAAGAAACCAATTCATTAAGGATTAAGACTTGCTTTCAATCAATATCCAAAGAACTTAAATTACAAAGAGAAACCAATTCATCAAGGATTAAGACTTGCTTTCAATCAATATCCAAAGAACTTAAATTACAAAAGAAACCAATTCATCAAGGATTAAGACTTGCTTTCAATCAATATCCAAAGAACTTAAATTACAAAAGAAACCAATTCATTAAGGATTAAGACTTGCTTTCAATCAATATCCAAAAGAACTTAAAGAACAAGAGAAACCAATTCATCAAGGATTAAGACTTGCTTTCAATCAATATCCAAAGAACTTAAATTACAAAGAGAAACCAATTCATTAAGGATTAAGACTTGCTTTCAATCAATATCCAAAGAACTTAAATTACAAAGAGAAACCAATTCATCAAGGATTAAGACTTGCTTTCAATCAATATCCAAAAGAACTTAAATTACAAGAGAAACCAATTCATCAAGGATTAAGACTTGCTTTCAATCAATATCCAAAGAACTTAAATTACAAAAGAAACCAATTCATCAAGGATTAAGACTTGCTTTCAATCAATATCCAAAGAACTTAAATTACAAAGAGAAACCAATTCATCAAGGATTAAGACTTGCTTTCAATCAATATCCAAAGAACTTAAATTACAAAGAGAAACCAATTCATCAAGGATTAAGACTTGCTTTCAATCAATATCCAAAGAACTTAAATTACAAGAGAAACCAATTCATCAAGGATTAAGACTTGCTTTCAATCAATATCAAAAGAACTTAAATTACAAAGAAACCAATTCATTAAGGATTAAGACTTGCTTTCAATCAATATCCAAAGAACTTAAAGAACAAAGAGAAACCAATTCATCAAGGATTAAGACTTGCTTTCAATCAATATCCAAAGAACTTAAATTACAAAGAAACCAATTCATTAAGGATTAAGACTTGCTTTCAATCAATATCCAAAGAACTTAAATTACAAGAGAAACCAATTCATCAAGGATTAAGACTTGCTTTCAATCAATATCCAAAGAACTTAAAGAACAAGAGAAACCAATTCATCAAGGATTAAGACTTGCTTTCAATCAATATCCAAAGAACTTAAATTACAAGAGAACCCAATTCATTAAGGATTAAGACTTGCTTTCAATCAATATCCAAAAGAACTTAAAGAACAAAGAGAAACCAATTCATCAAGGATTAAGACTTGCATTCAATCAATATCAAAGAACTTAAATTACAAAAGAAACCAATTCATTAAGGATTAAGACTTGCTTTCAATCAATATCCAAAGAACTTAAATTACAAAGAGAAACCAATTCATCAAGGATTAAGACTTGCTTTCAATCAATATCCAAAGAACTTAAATTACAAGAGAAACCAATTCATCAAGGATTAAGACTTGCTTTCAATCAATATCCAAAGAACTTAAAGAACAAAGAGAAACCAATTCATCAAGGATTAAGACTTGCTTTCAATCAATCCAAAAGAACTTAAAGAACAAAGAAACCAATTCATCAAGGATTAAGACTTGCTTTCAATCAATATCAAAAGAACTTAAATTACAAAGAGAAACCAATTCATCAAGGATTAAGACTTGCATTCAATCAATATCCAAAAGAACTTAAATTACAAAGAAACCAATTCATCAAGGATTAAGACTTGCTTTCAATCAATATCCAAAGAACTTAAATTACAAGAGAAACCAATTCATTAAGGATTAAGACTTGCTTTCAATCAATATCCAAAGAACTTAAATTACAAAGAAACCAATTCATCAAGGATTAAGACTTGCTTTCAATCAATATCCAAAGAACTTAAATTACAAAGAAACCAATTCATCAAGGATTAAGACTTGCTTTCAATCAATATCCAAAAGAACTTAAATTACAAAGAAACCAATTCATCAAGGATTAAGACTTGCTTTCAATCAATATCCAAAGAACTTAAATTACAAAGAAACCAATTCATCAAGGATTAAGACTTGCTTTCAATCAATATCCAAAAGAACTTAAAGAACAAAGAAACCAATTCATTAAGGATTAAGACTTGCTTTCAATCAATATCCAAAGAACTTAAATTACAAAGAAACCAATTCATTAAGGATTAAGACTTGCTTTCAATCAATATCCAAAGAACTTAAAGAACAAGAGAAACCAATTCATCAAGGATTAAGACTTGCTTTCAATCAATATCCAAAGAACTTAAATTACAAGAAACCAATTCATTAAGGATTAAGACTTGCTTTCAATCAATATCAAAAGAACTTAAATTACAAAGAAACCAATTCATCAAGGATTAAGACTTGCTTTCAATCAATATCCAAAAGAACTTAAATTACAAAAGAAACCAATTCATCAAGGATTAAGACTTGCTTTCAATCAATATCCAAAGAACTTAAATTACAAAGAAACCAATTCATTAAGGATTAAGACTTGCTTTCAATCAATATCAAAAGAACTTAAAGAACAAGAGAAACCAATTCATCAAGGATTAAGACTTGCTTTCAATCAATATCCAAAGAACTTAAATTACAAGAGAAACCAATTCATCAAGGATTAAGACTTGCTTTCAATCAATATCCAAAGAACTTAAATTACAAAAGAAACCAATTCATCAAGGATTAAGACTTGCTTTCAATCAATATCCAAAGAACTTAAATTACAAAAGAAACCAATTCATCAAGGATTAAGACTTGCTTTCAATCAATATCAAAGAACTTAAATTACAAAAGAAACCAATTCATCAAGGATTAAGACTTGCTTTCAATCAATATCAAAGAACTTAAATTACAAAGAAACCAATTCATTAAGGATTAAGACTTGCTTTCAATCAATATCCAAAGAACTTAAAGAACAAGAGAAACCAATTCATCAAGGATTAAGACTTGCTTTCAATCAATATCCAAAGAACTTAAATTACAAAAGAAACCAATTCATTAAGGATTAAGACTTGCTTTCAATCAATATCCAAAGAACTTAAAGAACAAGAGAAACCAATTCATCAAGGATTAAGACTTGCTTTCAATCAATATCCAAAGAACTTAAATTACAAGAAACCAATTCATCAAGGATTAAGACTTGCTTTCAATCAATATCCAAAGAACTTAAATTACAAGAAACCAATTCATCAAGGATTAAGACTTGCTTTCAATCAATATCCAAAGAACTTAAATTACAAAGAGAAACCAATTCATCAAGGATTAAGACTTGCTTTCAATCAATATCAAAGAACTTAAAGAACAAAGAGAAACCAATTCATCAAGGATTAAGACTTGCTTTCAATCAATATCCAAAAGAACTTAAATTACAAAGAGAAACCAATTCATTAAGGATTAAGACTTGCTTTCAATCAATATCCAAAGAACTTAAATTACAAAGAAACCAATTCATCAAGGATTAAGACTTGCTTTCAATCAATATCCAAAGAACTTAAATTACAAAAGAAACCAATTCATCAAGGATTAAGACTTGCTTTCAATCAATATCCAAAGAACTTAAATTACAAGAGAAACCAATTCATCAAGGATTAAGACTTGCTTTCAATCAATATCCAAAGAACTTAAATTACAAAAGAGAAACCAATTCATTAAGGATTAAGACTTGCTTTCAATCAATATCCAAAGAACTTAAAGAACAAAGAGAAACCAATTCATCAAGGATTAAGACTTGCTTTCAATCAATATCCAAAGAACTTAAATTACAAGAAACCAATTCATTAAGGATTAAGACTTGCTTTCAATCAATATCCAAAGAACTTAAAGAACAAGAGAAACCAATTCATCAAGGATTAAGACTTGCTTTCAATCAATATCCAAAGAACTTAAATTACAAAAGAAACCAATTCATCAAGGATTAAGACTTGCTTTCAATCAATATCCAAAGAACTTAAATTACAAAAAGAAACCAATTCATCAAGGATTAAGACTTGCTTTCAATCAATATCCAAAGAACTTAAATTACAAGAGAAACCAATTCATCAAGGATTAAGACTTGCTTTCAATCAATATCCAAAGAACTTAAAGAACAAAGAGAAACCAATTCATCAAGGATTAAGACTTGCTTTCAATCAATATCAAAGAACTTAAATTACAAAAGAAACCAATTCATTAAGGATTAAGACTTGCTTTCAATCAATATCCAAAGAACTTAAATTACAAGAGAAACCAATTCATCAAGGATTAAGACTTGCTTTCAATCAATATCCAAAGAACTTAAAGAACAAAGAAACCAATTCATCAAGGATTAAGACTTGCTTTCAATCAATATCCAAAAGAACTTAAATTACAAAGAAACCAATTCATCAAGGATTAAGACTTGCTTTCAATCAATATCCAAAGAACTTAAATTACAAAGAGAAACCAATTCATCAAGGATTAAGACTTGCTTTCAATCAATATCCAAAGAACTTAAATTACAAAGAGAAACCAATTCATCAAGGATTAAGACTTGCTTTCAATCAATATCCAAAGAACTTAAAGAACAAAGAGAAACCAATTCATCAAGGATTAAGACTTGCTTTCAATCAATATCCAAAGAACTTAAATTACAAGAAACCAATTCATTAAGGATTAAGACTTGCTTTCAATCAATATCCAAAGAACTTAAAGTCAAAGAGAAACCAATTCATCAGGATTAAGACTTGCTTTCAATCAATATCAAAGAACTTAAATTACAAGAAACCAATTCATTAAGGATTAAGACTTGCTTTCAATCAATATCAAAAGAACTTAAATTACAAAAGAAACCAATTCATCAAGGATTAAGACTTGCTTTCAATCAATATCCAAAGAACTTAAATTACAAAAGAAACCAATTCATCAAGGATTAAGACTTGCTTTCAATCAATATCCAAAAGAACTTAAATTACAAGAAACCAATTCATCAAGGATTAAGACTTGCTTTCAATCAATATCCAAAGAACTTAAAGAACAAAGAAACCAATTCATCAGGATTAAGACTTGCTTTCAATCAATATCCAAAGAACTTAAAGAACAAGAGAAACCAATTCATCAAGGATTAAGACTTGCTTTCAATCAATATCCAAAGAACTTAAATTACAAGAGAAACCAATTCATCAAGGATTAAGACTTGCTTTCAATCAATATCCAAAGAACTTAAATTACAAAGAAACCAATTCATTAAGGATTAAGACTTGCTTTCAATCAATATCCAAAGAACTTAAAGAACAAGAGAAACCAATTCATCAAGGATTAAGACTTGCTTTCAATCAATATCCAAAAGAACTTAAATTACAAAAGAAACCAATTCATTAAGGATTAAGACTTGCTTCAATCAATCTCAAAAGAACTTAAAGGTCAAAGAGAAACCAATTCATCAAGGATTAAGACTTGCTTTCAATCAATATCCAAAGAACTTAAATTACAAAAGAAACCAATTCATTAAGGATTAAGACTTGCTTTCAATCAATATCCAAAGAACTTAAATTACAAGAGAAACCAATTCATCAAGGATTAAGACTTGCTTTCAATCAATATCCAAAAGAACTTAAATTACAAAGAAACCAATTCATCAAGGATTAAGACTTGCTTTCAATCAATATCCAAAGAACTTAAATTACAAAAGAAACCAATTCATTAAGGATTAAGACTTGCTTTCAATCAATATCCAAAGAACTTAAAGAACAAGAGAAACCAATTCATCAAGGATTA